>VOQJ01032409.1:4089-29615 GCA_015052665.1 Apistogramma diplotaenia
CTATTTTTTTTGCTTTTTTTTTTTTATTATTGTTTTTTTGTAAAAAAATCCCCCCCCCTCTTCCCCCCCCCTTTTGTTTTGGGGGGGGGGGGGGGGGGTTACATGACGCGTAACTCGAGCAAAATTTGCATGAGAATAATCAGGATGTGTTCCATCTGACTAACACCAGTAAGGTGCAATGAAGCTGCTGCCCAATAGCATGTATATATTTTATACTGATATGATGAAAAAGAATGAGGAACAATTTCTTAATCCCAAAACAAAGTGTGCTGGATGTGACACTGAAAACATTCTGTGACTGTATTGTTCCATATGTGGCACAAATATCATATTTAGAGACTGTTTTGCCTCTGGTTTACAGGTAAATTGTCATCAAACAAGCCAAGGCTCCATTTTTTGTGGATATGTGAGTATAAATAGGAAGTACTGTTGTTATGGAGTGTGTTAGCTATTACCATATGAGACAGATATGTTGAAAAATAATGTATATCCTCTAATATATATTCTTTGCATATAAAAAGGTTTTTATGAGATATTTGCATGGGTAGGGCGGGCAGTGTGTTGTTTTGACTCACCAGTCGGCAAGTTCCATGCATTAGAAAGCAGATTTAATACGAAAAAGAAAATACCTTTTTCACAGAAAGTAGGCCATTCAGTGGATAATCATTCATATTTTTGGGGCTCATTATGCAGTTGATTCATACCTGATCTGTTGTTCCAAAATATCTCCTAATGATTATTGCCCAAATTAAAACAAAAATTCTTTGTATCTCATTGTTTCTGTTCCTTTAGGTTCACTTCAGCAGTGCACCTCATGCACGCCCATGGGTGTCAACCTATGTTAGTCTCAAAACTGCTGCAAACTGTTACTGAGACATTGGTGGGTCGGTCATGCCTGCTCTCAGCAATGAAGGTGGAATTTCATTGTCACACAAACCTGACTCATTAATGTTTATGGTTATGAGCAATGGAGTGAAAAGGAAAGACAGACTTTTTCTCTTCCTTGTTGGAAGAAAGCCAAAAAGTGAATTTAGATTGAGAGAAGCTGTCACATTCAAATGTGTCAAAGCCAGAACAACTGCTGTTAGTCATGAATACATAAGTACCTGCTCCACCCAGACCTATCTATGTATAATTTGTTTTTCATTTATCCAAAATAATAAAAAGTATACTTTTTTTTAACCAATCCTTAGAGCAAAACTCTTGCATGATAAATTACTTATATTGAATAGTACATTTGATTTTTGGGCATAGACTGTGCATAACCTTTGGGTGTATAAATTGCAGCCAAAACTTTTTTTTCCCCTTTAAGCTTGCAAAGGGAAGTCTGGCTGTATGAACCTGATGTGAATGGGGGAACATAATTTACAATGTTACATCATGTTGTATTAATTAACACTTAAAGTAGGTAATGATCCCATGGAGTCAAAAAGGACAATAAAGCAGAGTGTATTCTGAGACAAGTATGCCTTGTTTCTATGGTAAAAGCTTGCAGCATCCTTTGGTTACTCAATACGTTTCATTACTCAGTCATCAGAGTTTCAAGATGGGATAAACTAATTTTGTTTATTTCCTCATTTCCTTCTCATTAAGTCTACTCCTTACATCACTGGATGGATGGATGGATGGATGGATGGATGGATGGATGGATGGATGGATGGATGGATGGATGGATGGATGGATGGATGGATGGATGGATGGATGGATGGATGGATGGCAGGCAACCATGAAGAAGCCACTAGAACCTCCAGAGAGTAAGGCAAGTCAACAAAGATCCATAAGTACCTCAGGCAGCACCATACAACACCCCAGGTGGAGGGCGTACAGAAATGCGCCAAGGAAATCCAACACATAACAGCAGGGTGCATGCTAGCATGTAGGGCAGGAACATCTGTACTGAGTATGACCTGGAAGTTCCAAGGTCAAAATGGGATATGGCAATCGCCCAGTGTTATAGGGTTAACCCTTTACTGTCTGATAGAGATGTTTAACATACTGTACATTAGCTGATAGTGGTATATTTAGTTTATTTTGCTTTTGTTGTTTTTTGTGTTTAGCTTCTGCTTCAGTGATATTCTCTGACTTAGTCTATAAAACAGCTCACAAACTTTTTATAGTTTTCTTCTATGAGTCTGAGACCAGAGAAATGATGGAGGAGCTGCTGGAGGAGCAGACTGTCCCTGGATCAGTTGAATTTGCTGTCATTTTGGAGGGTGCAGATGTCTGAGAGGGACTGCTGCAGAATTTGGTGTGATGTTTGATCTGCTCTACACTCACACCACTGACCATCCAGAGAACTGCAAGTACACATTTAAGGCAGTCCAGAAGGTTTTGTTGAACTTGCAGAAACATGCTGACCTTGGTGCTGAGAAGTGTTTCATTACTCTAAGTGAGTGCTGGAATGAAACTGATCAAACTGTTACAGAGTTCTCGTTACCCTGCCCATGCATACATGCAGGCATACAGTGCATTTCAACATCATAGTTAGTCATAAGTAATTAACATCATAATTAATGGACCATCACTGAAACAGACCAGTCAGCTTGTCGTGATGTCATAGGTTTGCAAAGACAGCAGTGGGAGAAGTTTTCTGACAGAAACACTTTACACAGAAACGCTCACAGAAGTCAGAGTTCGTTTATTTTTATGTCAACAACAGACGACAGACAGCAGAGCTGATCTGATACTGAGCCGTCCGGCGTTCGTCAGTTCTGTTAAACTCGCTGCTCCTCAGTCATTTGACATCTTCTGAAACTTGGCACAAATACTCTTTGGGTAAAGCTCTGCAAAATAGAGGAGATTGATTTTGTTTTGTTTTTTTAATTTATGGGGGTTTTTTATTTTCAAAATTTGTAAAAAAAAACAAAACAAAACAAAAAACCCAGTAAATATAAGTTCAGTGATGGTTGACCTGCAGCCAAATTATTTTCTGTTCCAATGTATGACATATTGTACACGCGAAACATTTGACAGCAGAGCTCGGAAGGCCACCGCAGCTCCTGTTTCCACATTTTTCACTTACAGTTTGAACAGGTTAAAGTTTTGGGGTAAAATAGACTTTGACAGATGGAAACCATGTGTTAGTACGATTTTCTTTTTAAGCATAAACTCTGCAGACAATGTTTTTATATATCAAGTGTATTTTGGGATCCCATCTGTGGACCCTCAGTACTGCCTGACTCATTACTACTGGACATAGCCACTCTGTGTGAATCTGCAGCAGTTTGACTGTTTCAGGTCAGCTTTATCTTTGGCATTTAGTATTTCTCCACTCTGTTTCTCTCAGTTGTAGACCACTGCATGATGTCACAAAAATGTGACTGTCAGTTTCAGTGATGGTCCTGGAACAAGATTAATTGGTATTTAGTAATTAAAAATGAGTAGGCTTAATCACTATAAAATAGGGAATCCTTAAGGAAGAAGAGACACACCTTCTGCTGCACCTGCCACCATCGTTCCTCATATTTGGTGCTGATTGTGCTTCGTGTCTTGTGCAGAAATGTTCGCTGCCATCAGTTTGTGAAATCACGTTTGCTGTTGAAGTGATTTTATTTCTTTGTTTTTTGCAAATTTGTTTAAGATAAATAAATGTTTGTGTTTGTGTTTTTTATTTTTAAGTTACCACAGTAAACGAGTTACCACACGGTAATATTATGGAATGAGGGCGAGAAGAACAATGAGCGGGACCAACAACTGCAGCAAACTGAGCTAACTTCATATTTTAAATAGCATAACAGCCGGGCCAACTGGACCCCGATGAGAAACTTTAAATTGACCCAACAACTGTAATAAGCTGCACTAACTCAATATTTCACCTTGTAGAAAAGTTGAGCCAACTTTGACCCAAGAGAACTAAATAAGTTGAGCTAACTTAAAAGTCTGAATTTTTGTTCTGCCAACTTAATAACATATTTTGAACTGTGTGCATGTTGTGTCAACTAAACTATATTTTAACCACCAGATTATTTTACAGTGCAGATATAGACAGACAAAATGGTGGCTAACAAAGTGGACATTACAATGGTGGAAAAGAAGAGGAAAAACGCCGTAGTGATAGCAACATCAGGAAGAAGGAACACGAGGATCTCGATAAATACCAAGAGCTGAGAGAATAGCTAGAGACGATCTGGAAGGTGAAGACAACAGTGGTCACCATGGTAATCAGAATATTTGGGCCAGTGACCCCCAAACTTGGGGAGTCGTTCCAGCAGATTCCAGGAACGGGAGGAGTGGGATGGATGGATGGATGGATGGATGGATGGATGGATGGATGGATGGATGGATGGATGGATATCTTGCCCAAGGACACTTTGACATTCTGACTGGAGTAGCCAGGATTCAAATCATCTCCGACCTCTACCTCATGAGCCACAGCCGCCTCAGTTCACACTGCTGCCAGTAAAATGATTGCTGGTTAAAGCATAATTCTTTGTTCCTGTGTAGCTGCTCTCTGTCTTCATTGATTTGTAGCACTATTAGTGCTATTGTGCACTCACTGCATTTGCATTTAAGTCCAAGAACATTTAATAGTATTCCATTCAAACACAGTAATGGGTAATTACTAACTGTAGCTATTGTGTTTGCCCTTATCCTTGTACATGGGGCCAGAATTTGATAACTTATTCTATGTGTGTAGAATAAGTCTGAGTTTAATGACTTCATTAGCCTCTAGCCTAACACATCTACAGTTTGCATGAAAAAAAAAACCTGGACAGAGACAGCCGCATGCTATCAAATTTACTGTACATCAACATAATTAGACCAGTTACAGAAGGAGCCAGCGTGCATAGAGTATGTTAATATGCTTACTATTACCAGTGAGGAATGCAAAGGGAGCAGTACCAGTGGTCCACAATGACAGAAGCACGGATTTATAATATAGTAGGTCTGCTACATTAATAGAAGAGTTTGCTACAGAATATGCTTTAACATTATGAGTTGACTGAAGGGTCTGTCACTCTGTAGCTGGTTCTGTCCATGCCTTTGTGCTCCTGAATATGAGCTCCTGCACCAATTTGGAGCAGGGTTAAATTTGAGACAAGTTGAAAATCCATTCATGTCAAGCAGAAATGTGCAGGGAATAGTAATCGTATCTGCAGCACTAGAGGTGAATAAGCAAGGCTCTCCCTTCCAAATACACAGCCTGAGGTAACATTATAGATTAATCATGTTATGGGAGAATAAGCACAACCTCCATCACAGACTTCGAATTTCAATGAGTGAATTGTTGACTATCTGCAAAATTGTATATTTCAACAAGAACCTTAGAGAGACATAAACTACAGAATAAATATATATAAATGAGCATATGGAAAATTGTACCAGTGGACAGAAACTTTGAAAGGGTGGGAAATAAAGTCTATCAGTGTCAGACTGGAGTCAACAACTTTGACAGCTGTCACAGCAGAGGTTTTTGAAAGTTTTACCAACCTGGAACATATCTCTGGATTCAATCTTAGTTAGTCGGGTAGGCAACCTTCAAACATGGTTTTGCACACAGACTAAAGGGTTTTGTGATTATGTTGCATGTGTAATGGGGCAGATTTACACAAGCTCAAGGCTGGCTGCTTTAAAATATGGACTAAAGTTTACATCAGATTAAGAAAGAAACTGTTTTTTGTTTTTCAGGACCAGACCTACCTCGTGAGAATATGTCCGGAGCTTTACACAGCTGCTCTGCATAACTCGGAAAATGAAAAAAACAAAAACAAAGACCCCACAGGAAAGAGAAGCTATGTGATAAACTGTGGTTTGAGAAATGTAAAATAGTTTGTTGAGGGAGGGGGGAGTTGCTGTTGTTGTTGTTTTGTGGTTATATTGCATCTAAAACAAGCTGCTCATGTCTAAGGGGTGACAAAAACTACAATTCTGCTGTTCTACTCTGCTCCTTTTTCCTTTACCCCCCTGTTCCCTAACCACACGCCTGAGCATCCTGTCTACGTACCACTGAGAGCGGATTGTGGTTACTCCTATTAAAAATAAAAGATGTACATCTAAGAGATGAGGCCAGTGTTTTCTGTTTTTTCCTGTCTAGAATTTAATGCTTTAACAGGTCTGTGGGGAAGGCTGTACAGTAAACGGGCTGTGTGTGTGTCCATCTGTCTGTTTATTTGTCTGAATAAATAGTGTAAAAAATTAGTATTCAACTGGAAAATCTGCTCATGAATTCCAAATGAAATAAAATCGTCATTGTAGCCAGCACAGGCTCCTTATAATCCAATATTTGAAGGATCTGCAAAACAACAATTTGCTTGCAAATATGCTGAACAATTAAGCACCTACTAGCAACTACTCTGCCATTTGTTTTGGCTGCCCTGAGCAGCACTATTGAACCCAATGTCTGTGTCAGCTACTCCAGCTGTGCCTGCAAGACAGTCATTAGTGGATGCGGTTGTTCAAAGGGGAGCCAATTAGCAGAAACGCACTTAAAAATCTACCTGCAAAGAGGTACTCCTTGCAAATGAGAACAACAAGATCCTTTGAGCATCATAGTTTTAAAGAGAAGGTCAGTCTGATTTATTATTAAATTCAATCTTTAACAAAAAGTAGCAGGAGAACACACATGAAGTAGTGAGAGACAAAAAGACCTTGGCTGAGATTTAAAAAGTTGTGCCTACTGCCTGGCAAATATCCATCATCTCCATTCTTCATATCCATATTTTGTAACTCTATACCACAGTAAAAAACAAACTGTTAAGAAAGTTGTTCATTCTGGTGACCATTATGCAAAACAAAAGAATATAAAGGGGACATGCAAATGGCTTTAATAGCAGCTGAGGTGTAACAGCCCTACACATGTGCACTGACTCCAAACAGACATGCCTTATTACTGTGTAACGACAACAAGAAAAAAATGACCTCACAAATATCACAGTAACGAGGGAAACATCAAGTCGCATCATCCATCACAAGCATGAATCTGTGCATAATTAAGTAAGAGCTGGGTGTCAGCACTCTGGAAAGTTGCCCCCCATGTAGTAAACTAACAAAGCCTTTCTGAATCTCTCCCTCTTATTGTTCTCTTTCTCCTTTTTCACTTTCGCTCTTGCTGCCCTAAAATCACAGTTTTCCTTTCTTGTCCTCTCACTGCAGTTTCTGTACTTGAAGAACTTTCTCTCACACTGTGTATAAGATAAGATTAATATTCACCTCATTCCCTGATCTCCATTTAACTCTATGGGATTCCTTCCTTCCTTACAGTCAACATGACCAAGTTGAAGCCTTGGGCATTATGAAAGCATTTAACACAATGCAGATTACTCATATAAAGATTAAATAGCATCCTTGCATTTGCAGAAATGTATTTACCTCCCACTCTTGTACTTCTTAAACTCATCCTGATAGCTACCAGCGTGCCCATGTACAGATTTGTTACCACTCACATTTTAGCCAAGATTTATTAGTACCCTAGTAAATCTGTACTTCTATACTGAAAATATGCATGAAAATGCCTCATTTCCCTTTTCAAAAGCAGATATCATTAGGAAAAAATCTCTGCAGTGGCATTACTGGCTTCCATTTGGGTAATTATCCTTCAAATTTGGGGTAAGTGACAGAGTATCCTGGTGGCATCTGATTAATTAGAATGGAATTTAATAGGTCTAGCTAGGCTCTGTTGGATTAATTAATTGGCAAATGATATAGTCTAGTATTGCACGGCTATTATGTTAACTGTCACACTGCATTTGATGACATGGAGCCAAGCGATCCATTCAGTGACACAAACATGATTGGAGTAGGATATTATCCAGCTGACAAAGGCCTTAGATCATTTTAAATACACGCTGTTAAGACTTAACAGTAATGGCAAAGTCATGAATACTCCGATAAATGTGTATTATTTGATGCAGCTGTAATTCAGAGTGAAAGGGGCGCTGCTCTAGATAGAGGCTTCCTGTTTACTCTGAGCAGATAGGTGCAGTACAATAGCTCTGCACTCTTTTACATGCATAAAATAATTACAGGAGCATCAGTGAATGGGAGAATGAGTGTGCTGAAAGGTATTGACAATAAAGCCAGAAAAGATTTCATATCTGTGGGTGTATGTGTTCATTGTCATTTGAATTTGTTAAGGTTACCGCATTACCATTGTCATAATTATCATAAGAACTGCTACTGTTAAAAGAAGGCAGCTTCTGTTTAAGCTCTGTGCTTTCGTGGACCGATCCATCAACGCTAACATCGTCGCTGTCTTGACAGTCTTCTTTCTTTTCAAGAAGCTTAATAAGATAATGACAAAGGCTCATTATTTCAGTGTAGAAATATTTGGCCTATGGGGAGTTTTCTTTGGATATGCTCAGCCTTGTAATCCCACGGTATGATCCCTGAAATGCTACATTTTTCAACTTTCAATTATTCAGCTTAATAGCATTCAGCTACTCCTACTCAGACCTTATATTGCTATCAAAAATCCCTAATCCCTATCATGCTGTTAGCATTATAAAGCTCAGTCTGGACAAAACTGAGCTCCCCGTAGCAGCAGGAATCCAGGTAAAGACTCTGGTGCTGGCCAGGAAGGCATTAAAGAGAAACGTTCATTTTACCTCCATGCCGTGACCAAAAACTTCAGGCACTGGACACCATCATCACTCTGAAGGCTTTGTGGACTCTGATGTCTGTCGGGACTCTCATTTCTTCTTGCCCTGCAGTGGTGGAACAAACTCAACGTGAGGAGATCAAGTTTTTGTTGATCTTTCCCTTCAGTTTGACAACTATTTTTCACAAATAATAAAACCACCTACCACAGTACCCACTTGTATTGTAGCAGTGTGAGCACACTTTTGTAGTCTGAGAGTTTTGTTCTCGTTTCTGTTGAGTGAAGATGTACATGTTGCAAAAGCCAGCACAGGAGAGATAAAAGAATTAGGAGATGATGAGATCTGCTTTTACTGGCATTATCGGGTTAAACATAAATCTTGGTAGATTTTTATGATGACCTTTGCTCATGCTCTTATTAAAACATAGTTGCATGCAGGGCCACAGAAATACGGGCATGACTGCACATATATATGAGTGTGAATGTATTGTATTAATAAACATATTTACATGTTCTGTGTGACCGCGGGTGCTGTGTTTTCTGCCTGCCTCAGGCTCTTTGTGGGAGGATAATATTTTGTTTTGTCTCTGTGTCTGCCTTAGCTGCAGGCAACTTGCTTGTTGCCAGCAGATGATAACAGCATTTATTCACAATGACTGTGACAGGGAAATTTTGTGCGCATGGTCAGGAAAATTGGGGTGTGCATGTCTATTGTCATGTACAGACTTGTGCATTTTTCATTTTTACTTTTGCACAGTGGGAACATTTGATTTGAAAAGGCTTCTGTGCTGTTGATGAAATTTATTTAAACCCTGGTTTAACTTGACTGCTGTGACAACTGTTTGATCACCATTTGAGGAAATACTTCGGTGAGATCTGAGAGTTCAGTTCAAGCCACACGGTGACACATAATCAATAGCATAAATGAGTATTCAATTGGCTTTAAAATGGCAACACCTTTCTCTAAGGCTTCTCAGGGGGGTGGAGTGAAATTACACTGCTCAGAAAAATTAAAGGAACACCTTGGAAACACATCAGATCTCAATGGAGGGAAAAAAATTGTGCTGGATATCTATACTGATATGGTCTGGGTGATGTGTTAGGAATGAAAGGATGCCACATTTTTTGATGGATGAAAATGATCAACCTCCAGAGAGCTGAATTCAAAGACACCCTGAAAATCAAAGTGAAAAAAATGTTGCAGCAGGCTAGTCCATTTTGCGAAATTTCTTTGCAGCAACTCAAAATGATACTGAGTAATTCGTATGGCCCCCACGTGCTTGTATGCATACCTGACGATATCAGGGCAGATGATGGCTGGTGTCCTGGGGGATGTCCTCTCAGATCTGGATCAGGGCATCACTGAGTTCCTGGACAGCCTGAGGGGCGGCCTGGCAATGTCGGCTGGCCGTAATGTTCCAGAGGTGTTCTGTTGGACTTAGGTCAGTTGTGCATGGGTGCCAGTCAGTTCCTTCATCCCCCAGAAACTGCCTGCATGCTGTCACCATATCCTTCTTGCACAAAAGAGCAGATACCAGTCCTACAGATGGGTTAGGGACCCTCTATGACCCTGTCCATCTCTACTAGAGTAACTACCTGTCTTCTGGAATCGTCTTCATGCTCTTGAGACTGTGCTGTGAGACACAGCAAACCTTCTGGCAATGGCACATGTTGATGTACCATCCTGGAGAAGTTGGAGTACCTGTGCAACCTCTGATGGGTCCAGGTATTACGTCATGTTACCAGTAATTCTACCATACCACATTGACAGTAGCCATATGCAGACTAATGAAAACACAGTCAGAAAAGATGAGGAGGGACAAAAATGTCAGTGGCCTCCACCTGTAAAATCATTCCAGATTTTGGAGTTCAATTCAATTCATAAATTCATAAACCAAAACACAACAGTCGCCTCAAGGCTCGAGCCTAAAAAAAACTTGGCAAAAAAACAGTGAGAAGGAACAAATTCCTTTTAACAGGAAGAAACCTTTGGCAGAACCAGGTTCAGGGAGGGGCAGCCATGTGCTGTGGAAGAGAACCCGAGGTTAATGATATCTAAAGATTAACTGCAGAGTGGGGTATAAACAGAGAGTGAAAAGAAGTGAGTGAAGAAGAAGCACTCGGCGCATCATGGGAACTCCCACCCACCCAATCCAGCCCTAACTATGAGCTTTATCAAAGTTTTAAGCCTAATCTTAAAAATAGGGATGGCGTCTGTCTCCTGAATCCAAACTGGGAGCTGGTTCCACAGAAGAGGGGCCTGAAAGCTGAAGGCTCTGCCTCCCATTCTACTCTTAAGTATCCTAGCAACCACAGTCTGAGAGCGAAGTGCTCTGTTGGGGTGATGCAGTATTATGAAGTCTTTAAGATGGGGCGTGAATATTCACGACTTTCTATGTAAAAAGAGGGATTTTAAATTCAGTTTTGGATTTAATAGGGAGCCAATGAAGAGAAGCCATATTGGCTTCTCTTCATTGGCTTCATTTTCTAGTCCCTGTCAGTTCTCTCACTGCAGCATTTTGGATCAACTGAAGGCTTTTCAGGGATTTTATAGGGCAGCTTGATAGTAATGAATTGCAACAGTCCAGCCTAGAAATAATAAATGCATGAACTAGTTTTTCAGCATCGCTCTAAAACAGAATGTTTCTGGTTTTATGTTGCTCAAATGCAGGAAAGCAGTCCTACATTTTTGTTTAAAATGTGCATTGAAGGACATATCCTGGTCAAAATAACTCCAAGATCCCTCACTGTGTTACTGGAGGCCATCCAGAGTAAGTATCTGGTGAGACACCATGTTTCTAAGATTTGTAAAGAGTACAATCACTTCAGTTTTACCTGAATTTAGAATTTCATTAACAACAAAGTGGCTGAAACTGATTAACAACCCCCACTGCTCCTTAACCGACCAGATCCAAGAAGTTTAACTGACTTGATGCAATTGCAGATATGGATGCATTTTCAAATTTGAAAGAAAGCAGCACAGATCGGCACATGTTGTTAAGGAGAAATAGTCCAAAAAGTCCATCTTTCCTCAACAGTCAGCCAAGATTGAACTGTAACCCAGAGTGAGGTTCGTAATAGACAAGCAGCACTTATGGTTAAGGACAGGCTCTTATGAGAAATTAATTTAAGTCAATATAATACCTTCAGCGTTGATGTAACTATCAACTTATCTGTGTATGAGTTCACACTTGTAATCAGCAGTCGACTCCCAGCAGCAACATCGCATCTACAGTCTGCTGAGGCTGATAATACAAACAGGTGAACCGCTGCATACCTTGTTATGCTTAATTGGTACATTGAGGCATAAAGGTGTCACGGTGACATCTGCATATAGATAAGTTTCTTATTACAGCGGTATATGTACACCTCCTGACTTCTGACTGATCTTTTTTCACGTTGCAGTAGAAAGATTCGAACTTCCGGCCCATCAGTGGGGGAAGACAATTAAACAATGAAAGCTAAGCACTGGATTAGGAAAACTATTTCAAATCCCATTAAATAGACTCATTATTGAATCACAAAGTTCAACATGTAAGCTTTTTTTTTTTATTCCTTCCTGATCATTTTGTTTTTACATTTAGACCAAAAATGTCTGCATGCATTCATTTTAATGCTAAAAAAATAGATTTGCAAAGGCTTGAACTTCATTCAACACGTGTTTTGAAGACTTAGAGAAGACCTGTGATTATGTTCCTCCTATAGTGCTAATGCCTTGAAGCACCAGTTGTAGTAATATTAAATACAGAGAAATTATGGTTTTAATTTAAACCATAGTAATAATCATTTCTATTTAAAAAAAAGTGTCCTGTTCAGGATTAATTTTTTTCTTTATAATTCCTGTTCTTTTCACTTGTTACTTCTACTTTCACTTGCAGAAATAAAAAGGGAAAATAAATTACTTGGGTTAAAAAATGCCATTTCAAAGCACTCATCCTACACTGTGAAAAGCAATGCTTACCCAGTGCGTTTAAATGTAACACAAAGAAATCATTCATAAACATCCATATCTAAAAAATTGGAAGTGAGAAACCCGTCTCACCATTGCTGCAACCTGGGGTATCAAGCCAGATGACACTCCTCACATATTGTGAGATGACAGCGGCTTTGACAAAATGGCAGCATTTGATACCCTGGGAATGAGAACGTGCTGTCATTATATAAGTGGAATGAAAGCTGTGTCGTACTATTCTTGGCAGGAAGTTAAGCGTGCTTTCTGTGGGTGTTTGGCTCCATTAGAGTTGTCCCTTGTCTCTGGTCCTGCTTCATGATTTCTGTTGACATGATCTCAAGACGCAGCAATGCAGATGAGTGTCTAGCTTGAAGACCTCATAATTGCTTCTGCTCTTTGAAGATGTGGCTCCGGTGGCTTCATCACATCGTGCTGCTCAGCATGCACTGCAGAGGTTTTCAGCAGAGTGCGAAGCGGCTGGGAGGAGAGTCAGCAACTCTGAGTCTGACGCTCTGATTCTGTGCCAAAAAAGAAATGATGGAATTACTCACTCCCAACTCCGAGGCAGGAATTGCAACAAGAGCTTTAAGTATCTCTCTCTTAGTTCTCATAGCAGAAAAAACGAAAAAGTATATAAAAAAATCAAATTTTCTTAGCATCTTTTTTAAAAAAAAAAAAAAAAAAAGCATGATATTGAGTGATTCAGAGATCAACAAGGGATTTTAGTTGGTACTGTATCAGCAGCAGGGTGCACTCTTCTTAATGGAGATTTACTGTTATATTTACCTAAGCACACAATCATTACACAGTCATTCATGCCATTTTCCTTTATTAACAATATGCCACAATTTGAGTGCCTGACAACTACGTTCAATGAGCCACTGATGAATGTTGATATTTTTTAAAAATAAATGAGAAAATATATGATTTTAAACACTTTTTGTTTTCTCAACTGCACCAAAACGTATGTGACTCCAAAAATCAAATAACATACCTGAAGAATAGATGGCTCACACAGACAGGACATAATTTAGCCACGCACACATCAAGCATCTTTGTGTTTGCATGGCAGCCTTTAATTGCAAAGTCTAAACAAAATATCTAATTCATCCTGTATGTGTCAGAAGTAAACATGGCTTGATGAAGGGTTGAAAACATTGGGCAAATAACAGGTAAGAACTGTTCCCAAGGTGTGTGTGTGTGTGTTTTATTTGAATTGATATGCATTGAAACTCAGACTGGTTTGCCCCTTATTGTGTGCCTGCAGTCAAAGCAAAAGCAACTGAAAAGTTAACAAGAAGAACAAAAAAATTAGCAGCTGAAGTCCACAACAACAAAGATGATACTTGAAATTCTTCATCCAATCCAACTATTTTTTTCAAGTAAAACATCTCACAGCAAATTTATGAATAATCTTGTTAGGCTACAATGAAAAGATTCCTCACACTGTTGGCGTGCATCGGTGCACTCAGTGATTTCTGGCTTGATCGAAGTCTGATTAGGGTTCTTTGTCTGATTTCTGAAAGACAAAGAAAAATACAGACTGCGCTTGCACAACTGCAAAAGAAGGACGAGCTCCTGTCAGTCGCTACCCCGTGATGAGTGGATTGTCAAGTGTTACTGAACAAACCTTGTTTGAAGGGCTTTAAAAGTACCGATTACCAACAAGACTGCCTGTTCATTTTATGCAATTCCTTGATTTGTTGCAGAAGTGGGTGTGGCATGGAGTGATTTGATGCTGGTGTGTGGGTGGGAGATTTATTTTATTTTTTACTCTCATCAAATGCTTTTCTTTTTAAAAAAAAAAAACTTGCTTCACCTGCTTGTTTTTTGTTTGTTCATTTTTAATATCCCCCTGATATAATGTAAATGATGACTTGTTTAAAGACATCATATTCTGCGTTCAGTTGCAGCCACTCTGCTGAGCAACCGAGACAGCCAAGACGAGTCTGCGGAGATGGATGGCGGCGCCGCTAAAGCAATTAGCATGGTGACTACCTTCTGACGTTCTGCATGAAAAGTGTGACGATTATCTAATTCAGAGAATGTCTCTGTGCAGAATCATTAACTTTAATGCAGCTGTGTAACGTGAGCCAAAAAAAATAAACATATAACAAAATCTCTGTTTCCTTCAAATATTTGAGAGACAAGATCGAGGCCCATTCATCTCACACAAAATCTAGTGGTAGAAAAGATGTTCTTTCTGCCACTATGTGAAATAAAAAAAGCAAAGATTTATACACTGATGAAATGTTCTTAACTGCTACATCATATGTACAGTATACACACAAGGAAACACACACATATAGACACACACACTATGTCCAAAACATCCCACTGCCTTAAGTTTATTTTGTTTTTGAGCACATGCTGATCATGTACACTAATCCAATTATATTGAAGCACAATAAAAATGACCAATGCATAACAGATGTTCTGTAAAATAGTGGTCATGACATCTGCAATTCAGCAGCCTATTAGAAGGAAGATGAAGAGGACACTGAGAGAGGAGAGCTTCTTCATGTGCCGATAAGGCTGCTGAGATTGACTGTGGAGGTGTTTGACAAACCAGCAGTGAAATTACTCTTTCTAGCTGTCCTATTCCAATCTCTCCTTCTTGTCCTCCAGCACAGCACAGCTACCATCTCCACCTTCAGACCAGGCAATTGAGGGAGAAAAGCTGATGAGTTTAGCATGGTCGTGTATGTGTTCTTCTGGGCTTTCTGGTGAACATGCGTGTCTGCACGCTTGCATGCACGGGAGTTTCATCATTCAGTTGCTGATACTCCTACAATAGCCAGATAGCCTGATTTCAGCATCGGACTTGTAAGGGGCACTTCTAAAAGATTTCTTTCTTTCATGGCACTGAGCTCAGACAATCAGAACAGGGATATCCATCAAAGAGCTGGCCACGCAGTTGTGTGCAGCTCACTGAGCCGATTTTCAGCCTCATAATACTTTCCAAATCATCACTCCATTAGTCAAAGGAGAGAGGTAAATGGAAAGGGGAGGGTGGAAGAAGAAGAAGAAGAAGAAGAAGAAGAAGCGACAAATAAGACAAAGCTCATTGATTTTTCCTTTAGAAGTGATCATTCAGTGCAGTGGAGCATCTTTGCCGTTTTCAGAGCACTTGAAGGAAGGGACATAATCTGAAGTCAGGTGCCTCAAAGATAACATTTCAATAGAAATGTAAATTGTGCTAAAATATTTCCTACAATAAAAAAATAAAAAACTCATCAAGAGACGCGCTTAAACGTGATAACTTTCAATTGCATCCATTGTTAATAATTACCTGTGGCATTACTTTGTGGCACAACAAGATGCCAAGTTGCAATACATTATCCGCAGCAGATGCTTTCTTTACAACACCCCTGTTGTTTGCCAATAACCATTTACAAGCCAGTTTGGAATTTTATGATCTCTATTTATCTAGTTACATTAAATCATTACATGCAACATTCTATACTTCATAAACCTCGAGAAAATGCTGCCGTGGTCACCCTTCTGCAACATTAAGCTGAATATCATTTTGACAGTGACTCGTGATGGGAAGGTGTTCTTTACTAAGTAGATAATACCACTCTAAAGTATTAGAGGCATTTAAAATCTACACTTTCAGTATTTATCAGACATTTACCACCGTATAATGAGACTAATCAATGCAGACAGACACAATATTGTGTTGCATTTATAATTTCCCAGAGGGAGATTTTGCTCTGCATTGCTAATGAAAAGTGCTGTAAGACCATATGATTAACACCACAACCATTTAAAATGTAGTTTCCTTTGTGAAGTCCATCCTGGCAGGAACAAATTAGGAACCTGAGTCTTGTGGGCAGCGGACAGAACATAGAGCCGATAAGCATGGCCTTTCCCTGCTGCCAAAGGACATGACAGATTATGAAAGAACTCATGAATATTTTCATATGCTGCGTCCATTCTGAGAGGAGACAGCTACTGTACACTGTGCCTTCTATAAAGGGCTGATATTATATGGAATTGCAAAGCTTTAGGGTTTATGTAGAGGTACAGTAAGTGCTCTAGTACAGTCAACACACCATGCGCATATATTTGTGCAAAAATACATGACAGATACACATGAAAAATGTGTAATTACTCATGTCCCAATTAGCATGCCTGCCTGCACTCATAAGTGTTAATATGGATGTATACACACTTTTTATGCATAAGCTATGAAATACTAAAAACAACACTGCCCACTTTTAATCCTTGTATAATTACACTCAGAGTCTTCTCCGGGAATGAATGAACCTCAGGCAGTCCATAAATAACTTTAATGTTAAACTACTGCACAACACACTTCTGTTCCTGGGATATTTTATGTATTAAAATTATTTTTCTATCTGTTATTTAAAATAAAATGTGTTGATTTGAAACATATATGTCCCTCACGCCAATGAGGTCCTGCCTTGAGGCAGGTCTTTCAATCAGCTCCTGGTTGATACATTTGCATGCACCTGCTGGTATCTCCTCATCAAACCTATGTATTTAAGGAATGATTCAATCATCCACTCTTTGCCAGATCAATGTAGCTTCTTCAAGTATCAACACCAGCCTCTAGTTTATAGTGTTTTGTATTCAGTCCATCTTGTCATATACTTACCCTGTTTCTCCATCTCCCCTCCTAGGATCCTGTGGTGTACAGTATCTTGTGGCTGGATTGGATTCTACAGTACCTGCCTATTTGGAGTTTTCCCTCAGACCCCTGCGTGGAGAGAAAGGACTTTAACTAACAAAATGCTCACCTGCTTGCCCACTCTCCACAGTCTCTCATTACCACTTCAAACCTGTTCCTGGGGAATATTGCCTGTAGTGTTTTGTGCTTGACCTGCTGAAAATAAATCATTGGTTAGTCTTTGTGTTTGTATTTGAACACTTTTGGAAATGAAATTATGACAAAAGGAAAAACATAATGATAAAATAATTATAAATGGCGATAAATGACCAGGGTATCTGCTGGCTGACAACCTTATGGTGTACTATACCACCACCCTCCCATACTCAAATGCTTTGTTACTCTTTAAAGGAGCAACATTATGTCTCATCATCCAATATGTCCAGCAAAGGACAGGTTGTTCATATCTCTGCAACTCAGCAGTGTCTGACAGAACCACAGTATTTGGCAAAATTTGAAGAGTCAACCATGCTAGTAACTCTGAGGCTACATCACATCATGTGCTAATGTTGGTATGCTAGCATAATCACAATATCTTATATACTTCCAATATGCTAGCATGACAACCTTTGGTAATAACACAACCTAAAAGCCCACAGAGATTGATTTAGAGAACAATTTAAATTTGAACAGATTCACAAATGGCGGCAAAAGATAAAGAAGATAACGAAAAATAACAAGGACGAAAACTGGAACATTATTGTCTGCACAACATTTCATTACAGAGAAATAATTTTAGAAATTTCAGTCTACATTAAACTTGTTGACTGACAAACATTAATGCAAAGAAAATTATTAACTATAAGCTGAAAAAGTTTGTTTTTAAACTATAGTTTCTGCATCATTTTAGAGAAAGTAATAAGACTTCAGACATGGCTATATAATGTTCCCCCTACAAACACATTCTTCAGCATCTGTCACACCCTCATATGAGGTGATTTTCTCACAATAATTCGATATTCTTGTCATTAACCTTTTCATCCTTGGCGAGTTTGAAAGGCTTAAATAAGGATGTTGCTCTTGTTGTTTCAATAAATGCTGCTTCATGGCACGTGAAATGGAGCAAACTATTGAATGTGCATTTCTTTCTTCAATCACCTTTAATGGGTTCAAAAAAAATCAATACACGTGAACGTGTTTCATATCAGTTTTCGTTCTTCTATCTTGACCTTAGCTTACCTTATTAAAAGTGATGCTTGTTCTACAGCTTGAAAGTCAATATTTGGTGTGACCACAGATTGAACTCGTTTAGGCAAGTTTTCTTGCAATTACGGTGGGGGAAACAATTCCCTGATCGCCCTGCTGAATTTGTAGGTTTGCTCACTTCCAAAGAATTGAATAGTCTCTCATTTTTATGGTAGTTTCATTTTAATGGATGGAGAACATCAACCAAAAATTAAAAAAAACAACACATTATATAAAAGTCACAAATTGATTTGCATGTCATTGCGTGAAATAAATATTTGATCCCCAAGCAAAGCATGACTTAGTACTTGGTGGAGAAACCCTTGTTGGCAAGCATAGCAGTAAGACATTTCTTGTATTTGTTCACCAGGTTTGCAGACATCTCAGGAGGGATTTTGGTCCACTCCTCTTTACTGAAACTCTAAATTCTTTAGGTTTCTTGGCTGTTGCTTGGCAACTTGAAGCTTCAGCTCCGTCCACAGATTTTCTATATGATTGAGGTCTGGAGACTGGCTAGGCACCATGACATTAATCTGCTTCTTCTTTAACCACTTGTTTTTTTGCCTTTAGGATTTGTTTTAGGAAACTGAAAAATTTAATCCCATGCTCTGGCAAGCTGGGTCAGGCGGGCCCCGGTCCCGTGATATTGGCCCCGTTTGGCCAATATTCATTGGCTAGAATTTGAGGCCCAATTCAAGCGGATTGGGTTTAGGACCAGATTACAGCTGGTTGGGCTTATCTGATTACAATCATGTTTGAAGGTCTTAAACATTCCAATCATGCTTAAAGGCTTTTAGTCAATCCAATCATGTTAAATGATTTTTATCACGCCAATCATATTTAAACAGTAAATAAAGTAAATGTTGGTGGTGTTAAAATGCAGATCCCACATTATTTAGGACCCCATCTATTTAAGGTTCAGGCCTCAGGGGTGCAGTGTGTCCAATATGGTTATCAATTTTTGGTATGGGGGTTTCCCAATGCCAAAGTTTTAAAGACCTGGTTATTGCTTTGACTGCAGAGCCGGATTTTCTGGGAGTAGAATTCCCAACAATCTTTGGGTGTTTGTGTTACCAAGGGTTTGAGTTTGGCCCTGAGTCTCGTAAGTTTTTGTTTTTTCTGAATTCAATGATGATTCTGTGATCTTGAAGAGTTTCTGATTGATAAATTATATTATTTAAATAATTTCACAGTGTTTTCACTAATTTAGAGAGAATGTAGTGACCAAAGGAATGGCTGAGGAGACCTGAATAGGCTTCTGTATTTGAAATGTTTTTAGAGCTGATCTTAGGAAGGAAGGTCTGTAGTCTCTAGTGCTCAGTGCTTTGAATAATGTTTTTGTGGCCAATATGAAATCGTACTTGTGACTACATATTTTATATTTCACAGGGCCTGCAAAGATGATGGCTGCTTCTGTGGAGCAGAGCATGCGCATGACAAAAACACTTTGGTCTCGAGCATGCTGGTTTAATGAAAAGGCCTTTGAATGTGATGGCATCTAAAAAGTCCACCATAGAGCAGTTTGTGGTTGCTTTTGTTTAAAATGGTCAGAAACTCTTCAAAATCTTCCCGTGAATGAGGCCACCCCAGATATCATCAAGGAACATATAGTAACGTAAAGGGTTTTTCAGGACAGGATGTCATGACAGAAGTCTCCCATTCAGCCATAACAATGTTAGCGTAGGCTGGTGCAAATTTCTTGCCCATGGCACTACCTTGATTTGAAGGTAAAAGTCAAAGTTGGGTAATACGTTGGCGTGGTAGTTAGTGCTGCTGCTGCCTCACAGAGAATAACATCTGGAAGGTCTGGATTTGATTCCGCCTTGGCCCAGGTGCCCCTCTCTCTGTGGAGTTTGCATGTTCTCCCTGTGTCTGCGTGGGTTTCCTCTGGGTACTTCGGTTTCCCCCCCATAGTCCTTACTGAGGTTAGGTTAATTGGCCACTCTAAATTGCCCATAGGCTGGGATAGGCCCTGTGACCCTGAATAGGATAAGTGGAAGAGAATGGATGAAAATTCAAAGTCATTCTTCCTCAGGTCGATTTCAATAAGGTGGAGGAGTTCCTTATCCAGTCTCGTTTTATCCTGGTACTTCGTGTAGATGTTCTTAATGGCTCATATGCCTTCATCACTGTCAATATTTGTGAACAAACTATCAGCACCCGTAGTGAAGTGAAGAGGATGGCTTCTGTAGGAATGTGTAGTCGTTTGAGTTCGTCTATAATATCATAGGTGCCCTTGATGTAGCTGGTGTGCCTGACTGACAGCGGGTTCAGAAAGTAATCTATATATTCTGCTGTGAAGTATGTTTCACCGCCACAGTCTGAGACTACTGGTCTTCCTGGGGGAATTTCATGTGGTTTGCTCCCTTTTGCTGGGTCTTTAATTAACGTGCTTCTTCTTTGACTACTCTTTTTTTTTTTATCTTTAGTTTGTTTGAGGTTATTGTTGTGCTGGAAGGCCCATCCATGACCCATCCTCAGTGTTCTGGCTGAGGAAAGGAAATTCTTGTCCAGCATTGTATGGTACATGTCCCTGTCCACTGGCCCCTCAATGTAGAAAATCATGCTGTAGTCTTAGCAGAATTATAGTCCCAAAGCATAAAGTTTCCATATCCATGCTTGGTTGTGGGGAAGTGTTCTTTGGGTCATACTCAGCATTTCCTTTCCTCCAAATATAGTGGCTTGAATTGAGCTCAGTTTTGATTTCATCTGTCTACAGCATGTTCTCCCAAGCCTTGTCTGAATTTTTTAGATGTTCACTGGGAAACTGGAAATATAAATTCTTACTTATTTTATCTACGAGGATATTTCTCATTAATATACATTAGAAATGTCACACATGATTAAAATGTCAACAGGTAGTAAAGACTGTGTTCCTCATTTCATTCATCTCTATTTTATTTTGATACGTGATACATCATTAGTTAATACTGCAGACCAAGACAGTGATGTGTGCATTTTAAACCCACCTACTTATCAGTCACAGCTGTGTTGCTATGATGTAATCAAGAAAATTTAATGAAGAAAACATCAGGTGGGGAGGAAGGTGTAAGATTTGTAGTTAATATTCAAGAAATATTCCTTTACCACACTGGCACAGTACTACATCTGCTTAAAAGAAAAATGATATGAACAGTCTTTCAAAGGAAACTTTCTTTCTAGATCTGCGAATAAAGTAAAATAATAAAAAATATATAATTTTAAAGACAGGTTTTCTGCTGTATTGAGGTTAAGGTAATTTTGAACTTTCTTCATAAGTTAAACCCAAGGAAGGCGAAGCAAGCAAGAGAGAAGAGAAAATAATAGTTTTAAAAATGTCTCAAAATGCAGCTCCAATATCAGCCTGAAACAGCATCAGTGTAATTGTTTTTGGAGCTGCGTTTGTTGTGCTCATTTCACACCAATGACCCACTGAGGCACTTTAAATAAACATGGGGCCTAGAAACAAAACAGTAGCAAGGTCACAGCAACATGACTCATTGTGGCGATAGCAGAGACGGCTGGGCGCTCACGTTTGTGTCTAGAACTACCCATCAATCGCTCATTCACATTTTGTCAAGATCTGCAGCCCTGGAGTGCACAGTGTACAGAGGCAATATTAAAAAAAAAAAGGAAAGAAAAAAGAGAGAGGTCAGTGGATTCTGCAGAGGAACTGGGAAGAAGTCATGCAAAATAATTTATGGTGATAGGAAGAGCAGAAACATTTCCTTAGGACTTAAGTTTTCTACATTCCAAAAACGCTGCATAAAATCTATGTCTACTTGTTTAAATGATAGAAAACATGCTTTGAACATACTGTACAAACTTCATGCTGCAAAAGCATAAGTAGTAGAGACTGCACAGCCTAGCAAGCCAGTCCTTTTAGATCCTTCCATGTTTCTAAAACGTCTCTGAAGACAACAAAGAACAAACTGATTCTGTGCAGCTCACGACATGAACTGCACAGAATCAGTGCTCGCTTCAGTACATTTCCAGCAAAGATATCTGAAAGTGTATAAATACTATTGTGTTGAGAGACTGGCTTTCTTGTGTTTTGGCTGTATGACAGGTAAAGACTGAAATCCAATGGCCACCTTTAGTAAGCTGAATTTATTTTTATGCCTCTTTTCCTTTTTCTTATTCTTATCATTTCACTGATACGTGAAAAAACTTGTCCTGAGAGGCCGAATATGCTTTCTGTTCTCAGTAGTGCTTCAACTTCATTCAAGCAACTCATTTGCTGTGTGTGTGTGTGTGTGTGTGTGTGTGTGTGTGTGTGTGTGTGTGTACATGTGAGAAAGAGAGAATTATCTCTGGTGTGCAGCTCTGCACCCAGGGTGCAGGCTGAACTGACTCGCGCTGCCACCTGTTCAGACACCACCAAGTGAGAACTCCGCTTCACTATAGCAGTTGTGTGTCTGCATGCATGCATGTGGCTCTTTAATATCACCATACATATATGTGGACAATAAAGGAGGTCCGCACACCAACAAGCTCCTGGGAAAAAATTAATCCAGTCAGACGTTTCGGGTGTGAGAGCCCTTCTTCAGGCATGAAGAAGAAGTCACAGGGAGTTGGTGACATCTGGGATTGTAAAATCTTACATTTTGCTTTGCATCGTGCAGGTAAACAGTCAACTAACTGTGCACTCTGCAAGGATGGCACAGCTTCAGACGGGGAAACCGGTTTGTAGTTTCCCGTTGTAGAAATGTGCTTCAACACATTTTGCAATGCACCCTGCTCTGCTGCTTTGTTGTGGTTTACAAAGCTAAAATATCTCCTCACTATTAAATTCCTTGGACCCTTATTTTCAACAGTGAGCCTTGGGCTGTGTCCAGTGGGGTGTCATGTTCAGTAACACCGTCATTCAAAATTTCTGTTGTCATTTTGTGTTTTAACATAGTGGTGTGCACAGCTGCAGTACCGCTTTTAACATACCGGTGTGCACAGCTGCAGCAGCCCATACATTAGCACATGTGCTGCTGCCAGCTGTTCTTCCTACGCCGTGTGTGTCAACCTAACCTGATGTGGCTCTAACTCTGTTTCGGCACAGCACTGTTCTTGTTGTTACTGGACTTTTGTGCTCCCTGTCAAAATGAGGATGGAACAAGTTCAGTCAACTTTACATTAATTATGTCTCATATCATAAAGCAAAGCCCTAACAAGGGGATTTGTTATATGTGCTCTAAAAATGTAGGGTAACTAAGTTCTGTACGTCTTCATCAGGAGAATAGTCAATCAAGATGTTGAGGTTCTATTTTCTAACAAGGTAATGAAGGCAGTCACATCAACACCCATGTTTGCAACAGCTTGACTGCAGTAGAAGATGTGGAGACTGTTTCAAAGACACAAAAATGAATCTGTTTATGATGCTTAAAAGGCTGGAGCCTATCAGAGCACTCGCAGGTCGAGAGGGTACAACATGCTCAGCATTATCATGTGTTTCGCAACTACAGACAGAGTCACATCACGCCTGAATGGGGAAACCCATGTAGACCCATCCATCCATCTCTCAATCTCTCCATCCATCCAACCATCTTCTTCAGTTTATCCCATTCAAGGTTGCGGGCCGGGGCTGGAGTGTATTCCAGCTGTCATGGTGCCGGAGGGAGGGTATACCCTGAACATGTCGCCAATCTATCACAGGGCTAACACATAGAGACAGACAAACATTCACACAGACATCTTTTTAGAATCGCCAATTAACCAAACCCCCATACATATTTTTGGACTCTGGGAGGAAGCCAGAGTACCTGTAGAGAACATGCAAACTTCACACAGAAAGGCTTCAAGACAACAGGCAGATTTTAACCAGCAGCCTTTCATGAACTATGGCTATGGAGCTATTTTTCTGTTCAATACAAGAAAAATAAACCTCTTCTACACATTGCTTAAGTATTGTGTGCAACCAAGTCAGGTACAGAAAAAAGTTAAAGGACACCATGTGGGGAAATGTGTGGGATTATAATCCTGGAGCCTAAAACCTGAAGAAAGAGAACATTCAGAGACCAGTAACAGCAAAATAGGTTGACTACTGGTGGAACATTTGGATATGCTATACTACAAATGGCTAATGCAGCCTGGAGCCACAACCACCATCAACCAGAGATGAGAAGCAAGCCACAGAGGTCTGGTGCATTCAGTTATTTTGTGTAGCCCCCACTGGAGTCATAGAAGTCTTTATGTGACCTTTTTTCCAATAGGACATTCAAGCAAATGTACATGAACATTAAAACTTAATTAAATCATCAACACCAACAGCTCAGCACATTAGGAGGAGGTTGGGCTGGCAAAAGTAGCTGCAGCAGTAAACAGTATTAGCATTCAAGTATAATACCCCACATGTATGGGGTAGATTTTATAAGGCACCGGGTATCCAAGGAGCTTACTGATGAACCAGTGGTCTTTTTCTTTTTTTTTTTACAGCAGTTTTTTTTTTTACTTTAGAAAAAGCAAACTTGTTACACATATTACTCTCGGTGGTTCTGTCACGGTAAGCCACAACAATGTGTCAGTGGCTGAATGTGCACAATACAAGGACCCTGAAACTGAAGCAGCTAAGTGGAATTCAGTCATCATTCACATTGGTATTCATACCTGTCCTTTTCCTGCTGTGTTGGTATGTCAAAATATCTTTTGTGAAAAAGGCCAGTGGTGAAGGAAAGATAAAGCAGCTAATGGTAATGAACTGATGTAAGCATGACTTCAAGGCTCAGAACAGAAACCTGTTTTCAGCCAAGCTGGGGGAGAAAAAAAAAAAGAGTGTGAAGATCCATATGGTGGGTGGGAATGGAACCAAAGTACTTCTCCACAGCTGCTTTATGCTGCATTCTTCAATTAATTAAATCTACAGCCATTTGAAGGCAGCAGTAGGTGTGTGTGCTGATAAATCTGCAGCATGAAAAGTTTAGCAAAAGCCTGCAGTGCACGGCCAGCCACTGTGTTTACCTGTATTAAATCATGTGCGAAGGACAACAAGCTGCAACAAGTAACCCCAATCAATACTACTGTAATGGCCCACAGGATGGAAGGACCTAAATGCAGCTCAGTGAAGAAAAAAAAATACACGGGAGGTCAGTAAGCAGGGCAAACAAATCAGACATGAAGCAGGCAAAAGGGCAAAATCAGGATCCAAGGTAAAAAAAAAAAACAGAAAAAAGGAAAAAAAAAAAAGAAGA
>VOQJ01032409.1:32652-44761 GCA_015052665.1 Apistogramma diplotaenia
AGTGCTCTATTTTCTTGATTTTTGAGGGGTTTTATTCACAGTTTTGGTTTTCAGTGCTATGTGCTTTTGTTCCTGTAGTCACTGACTTTATTACAATAATTCTTTCAGTATTTTTGCGTTCCCTGTGTTTCCCATGACCGGTTAATTCCCCGCCGTGCAGCTGTTCTCTTCTTTCTGTTTCCGTATTCCTGTTTTACTTTAGCAGACCCTTTGTGTTCTTTTTGTTCAGCTTTGCTTGTCTTGTTATTTAGATTCAGTTCAGCTGTTCTCCTCTGCTGTCTCCACTCTCCCTGATTACCTGTATATATTGTCTGTGTCCTCTGTTCTTTATAGTCTCCTCATCTTTCCCTTGTCTCACACTGTGTGCACTGTGTGTGTGTGTCTGTGTTTCCGCCTAGTTGCCTTATCAGTGTATCTCTGGCTCCTGTTCAGCCCAGTCAGTATGTAGTTTATTTTTGCTGTGTGGTCCAGCAATCAAGCTGCATTTAAGTTCAGTACCGTCTTCTGAGTTCTAGTTTGGGGTCCTATTCCTGCCTGCCACACAGCTGATCCATGACGAAAACCCAGTAAAGACAAATAAGGATTAATTTCAACTGTGAATACTGCAAATCTACTCTTGTTGATTCCAAAAACAAAAATATGAAACTGAAAGCCATCATAAGTTATCTGTTATGTTAACAGCAGTAGCTGCAGTGAAAACAAGGCTTGAACTGTGAAGCAAGCTGATAAATTACTGTTAAATGATTATTATGATAGTGCAATAACTACTTTTATTCTTACTAAAGAATCAAAATGAACTATTGCCTTTTAGATTTTCATTTAATAGGCTGCAGTTTTCAAAATTAAGAGACTATCTGCTCAATTAATGAATCTCTTTTGCTATTGAATGGATGTAGTTTCCACGAGTATTCAACCAAACAGACCAATTTCAAGAATTATGAGATACATTCATATACCAAAAAAAAGAAATGTATATTGTGATCATTCCAAATTTTAGGGTTTATGTCAGATTTCTAAGGAAATAGGCAGGAATGCTTAATGCAAAAGACTCATATTGTCACGGTTATGGCTGTGTGAAGGGGGAATGGACCCAAGTGCAGGACACGAGTCTTACTGAACTTAAAACAGCTTTACTGGCTGAAAACTCAAAACTCAACTCAGGACCATGACAAATATGTCTAATGAGTGCAAGTACATGAAACTTTGATTTTTACACAGCAACATTTTACATCGCAGCACGTAATATTAGAAGAATCATATACTTAATTGTGAGTCCTGTTCAATAATAATTTAAGTGTTTGGGTTGTAAACTGTTAAGCTTTTTAATTTCAAAGGTTTTTTTATTTGCTGGTAGATCATTTCTGGAATAAGTTTTAATCTTTATTAAATCAAGGTTAGAAACTCTATTTCAAATCAGATCCGAAAAGTAGAAATATTCACAGCGACACAATCAACACTAATAAACAGGACACTCAAATAAACAAGGAATTTAATTTTTAAAAATAAATATAGATGTGAATATAGAAGAAAATCATAAAAAGAGGCTAGACTGTCATTTTCCTTTTTAAGAAAGGGAAACTATGGGCTCTAGTTTGAGGATGTTTTGCATTTCCTTATTTATGCCATTTAGAAAGTTCATAGCATCTTAAACAGCTTTTACCAAAGCTAGTGCATACATGCATACATGTATTTCTCAGATTTTGTCCTGTATTCATTATCATTACATGACAGAGGTGTAAAGTGGTTATGAAGCTTCACCATTGAAAATTAAAAGAAACTTTTTTTGGATGGAAGTTCCATTCAACACTTTTATACAAAGGACAGTAATGATCAGTGATAAAGCTCAACAGAGTTATATAAAAAGACTCTGTTCTAGATTCAGACTATTGAAAATTTGATTTGATTGTTTACTAATGGAAAATATTCAGTGGGGGGGGGGGGATTTTCTTTGCGATTTGTTTGTTGATAGTAGAGGTCAGAGAAGAATGGCGAGACTGCTTTAAGCTGATAGGAAGCCAGCAAGAACTCAGACTCATTTCAAATGTAGTGTAATAAGGCCACAAAGACCCACATCCGACATAAGCCACTTCCGGATACGAGACGCGAAGACGGAAGTAGACGCGGTGACTTGCAATGTGGAAGTAGGCGCAGTCATTTGGAAACGTAAAAATAGGTCGTATTTCGGCTCTGTAGAAACGACGGATGCGTATGTTTTGTTTGGAGGACATGTTGTTCAATTCATATCAATTCTATTTTATTCATACAGAGCCATGTATTGTAAAGTAAATACTCTTAAAGAAAATAGAGAAAATCCAAACAATCAGACAACCCCAGAGTAGCGAGACACCATGTTTCTAAGATTTGTATGGCAGAGAATTTAGAGACAAGGAATTAAAAGTCTTCCAGGCCTTTTATTCCTTTGACATTCAAGCAGTTTAATTTAATTGGTGATCTGGTTTCATGGATAGAGATAAAATACATGCAATGCTTTCTGATAATACTGCCTAAGGGAAAACCATGTAATGTAAACAGAACTGGTCCAAGCACAGAACCCTGTGGAACTCCATAATTAACCTTAGTGTGTGAAGAAGACTCTCCATGAATATGAACAAATTGGAGTCTGTTAGATAAATATGATTCAAACCACTGTAGTGTAGTACCTTTTAATACTGACAGCATACTCTAATCTTTGTATTGAAATATTATGGTCAACGGTATCAAACTGAGGTCTACCAGGACAAGCGCAGAGATGAGTCCACTGCCAGAGGCCGCAAGGAGATCATTTGTAACGTTCACTGATGCTGTTTCTGTACTGTGATGAATTCTGAAACCTGACTATAACGCTTCAAATAAACCATTACTCAGCAGATGATCAGTTAGCTGTGTGTGTATAATATATGTCTGCGTGTTGTATACATAAGTAACTAGTTTGATATATGGATTATGTTAAGACTCTAGAGCTGAAAAATGAAAGAAACTTTATTTGTCTCTTTTGTTGACTGGTTGATGCTTTAAGGTTCTGCAGTCAAAGCAAGTAAAATACAAATGGTATTCCTTTATCTTGTTTTAATGAGGCAGATCAAATTGTGATCAAACACTGTCTGCAATAAACTTTGAACCTTTGAAGAAAGGTCCTTCATGGGAGAAGTAGAATATATATTTATATATAGGCATTTATGAGACAGATATGGAAAGGAGAGCGAGGAAGCTGTTCTTAAAAGTGTTGCCCGGGGCCCTTTATGCTACAAAGTCGATCCTCAAATCAAATTTGATGGGCTTTGACTTCATCAGTTGGAAAAATGGTGCATACAACACCCCCACAAGAGATAATAGGCAATCTGATATTTGTGCAGACATTTTCAACACATCAAACGTGTACACAGTCGGGTTAGAGATATTGTTTATACACTTGTAACACGTAAAAACCACAAAGTAAAATCTTCACCCTCACACTGAAGATTTTAATTATTCCACAGAAGTCCAACAACATTTTAGCTTCACTAATAAATATTTGAAAGTTGTTTTGTTGACATTTTGCTCTCACAATCCCGCCAAGCTGGTACTGACAGCTACAAATATTGTTCTTTCCAAAATGTAATCGTGTAGTACTGATGGCTAAAAGTTGAGCTTATTGAAAACACGAGCGCATGAACCATTTCTGAGAAATTAACTTGTGCCCCGCGTTCTTCAGACATGTCTGGAATGAAAAAAGTTTGAAAACAGCACAAAATCTCTTGGCAGGAAAGATGTTAAGTTGTGTTGGCTTAACATGCAGACATGAAGCTTAATGAACAGATTTATGTGGCTATTTTGGGTGTGTGTGTGTGTGTGTGTGTTTGAGTGGCAGGGTTGTGTCCCTGGAATAAACAGTCACTTTAAGCTCTATGCATTTACAAACAGCAACAGGTCCAGCAAACCTCAAACACAGCACCTTCCCTGAGTGATGGAAATATCAGCCTTTTTCACTTTTTAACTGCAATTTGGGGCAAGAAGACCTTGAGGATGCAAACCAGCTGTGGCACACATCAGAAAAGGACATCAAAAGGCAAAAACATAACTCATGAAAGCAGTTTGGTGGGTTTTTTTCAAGGTCTACAAAAGGAGCTGCAAAGAAGCAACGAGATGGAGGAAATATCAAGCGGTGCAAAAGAAGCTTAAGAGAAAACAGTGGGCAGCATGAGAAAAACCCACTCCACATTCTTGCAAGAGAACAAATCCAGTGGAAAATAAAATAAAATAAATAAATACCACTGTAACAACAATTGATCCAACAACTGAAAATGATTTTCATCTGTGCCACAGACATTCATGGTTGTCAAAAAAGCTCAACAAATCCATAAAACACTCCAAGAAAAAAATGAAACTATATATTAGTGACTGATTGTATGTTATTAGAAAAAAATAGAGTTGAGCTGAAAACTGAAGACAGAAAGGCTGAAAAAAAAAAGAACAAATACATTGTTTTTGTGGGTGTTTTTTTTGGAGATTATTAGGGTTTGCTTTCATTCTCACATTGCCTCCAATGTTACGGCATGAAACGAGTTTTTTTCCTTTTGTTTGTTTTTGTTTATTTTTTTCATGCCGAACAAAGTGGACTGATTTAAATTAGTTGAGAAGATAACAGTGGCAGTCACAATGGCAGTTAAATGTGCAGGTACACATTGTTATATTTTAGCAAACTGATAAGTTCAGTGCTAGCCACACAGTTGGATGGGAGTCTATTACCTTTGGGTTCGATGCATGAACTATGAGATGATGCACAGCTGCGGTTCCTCCAATATTTGTTTTCATGCTATGTACTCCTTGGAGCAGTCATGAAAACAGCTGGATTTAACATCACACACATCATAGTGTTTTGCTGCAGGAACTCACTTGACTGTTCTTTTTCTGAAACACTAACATTTTGTTTTGCCCACATAGAGACTACCATCTGTTCCTTTTAGGGTTTTTTTTTAATCATGCCATGTTCCTATTGGTTGATTAATTCAATACTAAACTGTAGCAGGTGCATCACAGTAGTAATGCTACCTGCTTAATGTTTCAAATTACATAATTTTTACTCATGTAAAAACATAAGACAGGGGCCCAGCAGGTTTACAAAAAAATTGTTATAAAATCATTGCATTTGATAACCTTAAATCATGAGTTTGATATATAGTTATGTTGGTACAGTCCAGTGCACTTCAGACCCAGCAACACCCTCAGATAAAAATTGGTTCATCCCAAGGACAAAACATCTATAAACACAGGCTGAACAATACTCTACACAAACAACCACTCCATAGACACATGACGCAAGACAGGACAGCCAGCTCATCAGGACACTGCTCATCTTAAAGGACAAGGTGCCCTGTTTTGAGAATGCTAAGGTTCACATTTTGGACCGAGAACACAGTTTGAGAGTCGAGAAAAGGAAACTGTCCGTGTCCACCGCAAGCAGCCAATCACTGAACACCAATAATACAGTCTTGACGCCCCTTCTCAGGTGTTTCAAACCCCAATCACAATTCTGGCATTGATAACTCACATGACTACAGGGTGGGGAAATGTCTCACAACCTTGACTCATGTAATGGTTTGTTTCATGACTGCGTGGAGGTAGCACAAAGGCAGTCCGTGGGCAGTCACACACACTTTGTTGTCGATGAAGGCAGTGTGCAAAATGTGTGGTAGAATCAGTCTTGCTGTTGTTGGTCCATCAGCAAGCCAAGAACATCAGTAAAGTTCTAACATACAAAGAACTAAAGTGCAACCAGGTTTTAAAAACAATGAAAACTTTTCACTGCAGCCATTGACTTCGCTTCTCATGCAGTTTTCTTGTTTTTATTTTTTCTACTATTTCTCGTGAAGTCTGCCGTTGCTCCTCTTCTTTTTCTGTCTCACTTTTTGGCTGCAATCAGCATTCGGGTTGTGCACAGTGTCATCTGCTTTGAAATATAAAAAAAACCTCATTTTGATAAATAAATGAATTAAGAACTTTAAAAATTTTCATTCTTAATACTGTCTCTATTTCTTGAAGTCGTTTCACCGCTCATCCGAATGGCTTCTCCAGTTCTTAAACCAAAAAAGGCGCGCATGCACGTAAAGAAAGCCCTTGAAACATTTGGTTTTCCCAACTGGACTTCCATCAAATCAGCAAAGATGCACAGAAAAGGTCAGAAACAAACTAGACAATATGACAATCGGAACAACATTGTCATACCTTGTGTGGCAGGCTTGTCAGAGAAATTCAGAAGAATTTTCTACAAGAATGACATCACAGTATACTTCAAACCAAGTCACAAAACAGATCCATCCCAAAGACAAAACTCAGAAGTTCATGTAGTTCTACACTGGAGAAACCAAACAGCCTCTTCACAAACGAATGGCACAGCATAGAAGAGGTTTGAAAGAGGAGTAAAAGCAGCCATATATGTCCACTGTGAACAACCATCATTGAACAGAGCAGGTGCATTACATCACCAGCTTTCCTCAGCCTACAATGCTGTCCTGAACTCCCTCCCCAGCTCCCCAGAATGGGGCAAAGTCCCAAATCGCTTTCACCCAGAACCACCCACGCCTTCTTTCACAGCTTGGTGCATGTAATTATGCACATGAACAATAGTTGGTCACAACCACCTCCAGGGGACTAAACCCACTGGGGTTTAAATACCTTGGACTCTCCACCTTTCGGTTTGAGAACTGAAGAAGCCTTACAGATGAGAGGTGAAACATCACCTTTTCTCAAGCTCCAGAGACTACTATGACCTGGATGAGTGAGAACCTACACAGACACTGTATGAAGTACATTTATGGTGAAAAGAAATACAAAAAATATATATATTTCTCAGTTCAGCACTTTTTACTCAGCTCTGCAAAGGATATCTTGGTTTTCTGGACCCTACGTCCATTCTAATAAGAACTGTTTTCTGCTGCGGCAACCAAATGCCCTCATTGAAAAAGAAAACCCACTGTGCACAGCATCAAACATCAACAGCAACAAGCTGAGGAACACCATTTAGCAGCTAAAGTGCTGGATATTTCCCTCAGGAGATGGTGGGAATTTAAACAGCTAGAGCTTAAAGGGAGAGTGAATATTGGACTTCCATTTGCCAGATGGCGACCTTTAATAAATGAATGATAATGTTGCTCTATTACTGCTGAATGTATAAAGGCTGAAAAGTTTACCAAAAAAGTGAGACGTTGAGTTCATACCTTGTTTTCTTGTCTTTCCTGACTCCAGGGGCCAAAGCAAGGAAGCAAGAAAGTTACAATTACAGGCTGAAATGAGGCCGCAGCATACCGCACATGGCATCCGCTCCCGCAGACTTCAACTTTTTATTGGATTAAGTGGATTCATGGCCTACTTTAAACCTTGGAAATATTATATTCTACATCAGATATTTGAACCTGTATTTCATCCGTTTATTATGGTGACATTTGTATTTATTGTACAGAATTATTTATGCAAGTGCTGAGCAGAAGGCCGTGTTCTTGTCCTGTACAAAATGACATTGCTCGGGCAAAGTAGTTGTCATGTTCCCTTTCTTTATAGAAATATATAACCAATATGTTTTTGAATTGAGCTTCTCAGTTGTTGACCATGTGCAGATGTACCAAACCCAAGCTGTTTTGACCTTCAGTTTTGTTTTTTTCTAATTAGAGTCTGTTTGGAAAGCTGAACTTCCATGACCAGTCTCCACGACAACCTCCACAGTGATGTACAAAATAGAGTGCATTAAATTACTGATACGTGTATTGAAACAGGGCTTGTATAATCTGAGAACATTGGAATTAATTAGAGCCACAAATGCTTACTGTTACTCACTCAACCTAATTTATATTCAGACCAGATGGACACAATGTGTTTTAAGGCATCTATCTGTTCTTGTGAACCTGATTGATGCCCATATGACTGAAAAAAAGAAAAGCCATTAGGAGAGTCATATCCCACAGGCTCTTTTAATGGCCTGTTGTAAGCTTAGCTACAGGTCACTATTCAAGTCAAGAAAAAAATTCTAAGTGACTGCGTTTCTTTCTAGACTGATGACGTGTCCTGCATTTAAAAGGCTCCCACACAATAGTATAAGTGCACAGTTAAATATTTTAGATTATTACACAGCTGCACCATATAAAGACTAATTTCTTATTGATTTTATGTCAGACTTGATAAGTAGCCTTAATTAAAAACCATATCATTGAGACGGGGAATTCTTATGCAGTATCTAATTCTTTTTTTTTTTTAAATGCTCATGTTTTTAAATATAAAACACAAACAATTTTTTTTCAAAAATGCTCATGTTTTTGAATAAATATTTTTTTCAAAAATGGACAATATTAGTTTAAAATTTTCATGTGCACAGATTACATGTCTGGCTTATAATTAACTACCAAGTATTTTAGAGTGAGAGAGGTTAGGGGAAGTCAGTGAGGACGTCATTTTGATGCTTCTCTTTTAAGAACAAGAATTTTCCATAACTTCATCAGGCTGTTTTCCAGCTACTGGACAATTTAAAGTGGCCTTCATCTTTGTGCGTGTGATAAACAAAACATGCCAACAGGTTAAACTCAAAGAAGATGACCATAATGAGGAGCATCTTTTAAAAAGTCAGAAGCAAGATGACGAGCTCATGCATGTATATTTGATTTTTATACTAACCACAGAGCCAAGAGCTTTTAGGTCATCAAGAGGATTAAACTACAACTCGCTATGCTGACTCACCTGGATGAACTCCCAGTGCTGGCAAATGGTAAATCAGGACCACAACACCGCAAGTGGCCACCACAGATAGTAAACTGTACCACAGACCTGCATACTACGGCAATGCCAAACTCAGACTCGTCTATCAAATTGCCAGACAGAGAAGAATGATTCGCCACTCCAGAGAGCACATCTCCATAGCTCTAGAGCCCAGAGGCAGTGTGCTTTACAACACTGCGTCTGATGCTTTGCATTGCACTTGTATTCAGCTGCTCAGCCATGGAAACCCATTCCATTAAGCTCTCTACACACTGTTTCTGAGCTAATCTGAAGGCCACTTAAACTTTGGAGGTCTGTAGCGATTGACTCTGGCGAAAGTTGGCAATCTCGTTGCGCTATCTGCCTCAGCATCCTACAGTATCATAGTAGCACGCTGTAATTCACTAAGCTCCTCAGAGATTTACTCATTCTTTCACAAATGTTTGTAGAAGCAGACTGCATGCCAAGGTGCTTGATTTCGCATACCTGTGGCCATGGAAGTGACTGGACCACCTGAATTCAATGATTTACATGGGGGAGTGAATACTTTTGTTAATCTAGTGTATGTAAAAAGTGTCAAACGTACCTTTTATTTCATAGTTCAAAACACATTTGTTCTTTTTTGTGCCAATTGTTTCAAACCACAAATACATTCCTGTTTGGTAAAAGAAGAAAAGCAAGAGGAAAAAAATCGTCTCCATTAAAAAGACAAAAGATGTCAGATGAAAACACTCAAATAGTGAAATGTCGTCTTCCTCTGACAACTTGGACACTTGTCCTCTACAGCAGCACTGCTGACAGAAGCTACAGTGCCATGCACCACCCTCCCCTCTAGGTCTGCAAGCCTCTTTTGATAGAGGAAGTTTACACAAAGACCTTCAGACTGGTGTAATGTCAGCACTTAACCCCAGACAAGCCCTCTATGAAGTACCACTGCACCACTCTTTTTGTCTTTAACATCAGCCTACACAAGGTCTTTCCTAGGGAACAAAAAAGCACCTACACAGTAGACTAAAGAGTCTGAGAAACCTGTTAAGTCAGAAAATAGTCTTATGGCAAGATATGGATCCCCACTGATTGCATTAATCAATTTAAAAAGAACATTCATGTCGTTTCAAATCGTGTTTCTGGTGATTTTGTGATAATTCCAACAATATGGATTGGACTCTCTGACATAAAGCCCGATCTGTATTGTCCTGAAGCGTAGTCCACCTCAAAAATAACACATGCTCTTTTAACAGTTCGTACTGAGAGTTGATCTGTTCCTGTCCCTTCTTGCCTTTGGCAGAGTCCACATTGTAAAAAGACATGGGTAAAAGACTAGTAGAGAAAAAATACATATTCCTAAAATCTATTTAAAAAAAAAAGTGAGAAAAAGGAAGAAAGAGAAAGAAAAACCAAGCTTCACCAAGTTTTCTGAATAAACAGGAGTGAGCAGATGTGACCCGTATCATCCTCCTCTTCCATCTGGGAAGAAACAGGATGTTCTGAGGAAACAAGTCCGGCCTGTTCCAGAAGAAAACCACAAAAACTCTTTAGCCACTAAACAGAAGAGAAACTGAACAATCATGCAGGCCAGAATAAAGCAGGTTAACCAGGTTACTGATAACACAAAGATCATTTTGAGCTAGGATGCTTTCTTTTATTAACATGACCTTTAAACCTTTTCTTGGGTTTTCTTCAAGAACTGTTCATTACCTGAAAAAAGACCTAATAAATAAAAGACAGAATGAGAAATTCTTTATCAGATTTATTTTTAGTTTCAACCTTTCCCAGTATACCAAATATCACTCGACCCACTTTACTGTTTGAAGAAAAGTTAAAAAATACCTAAGCTAACAGTCGACTGGCACAGTATTAGAAATAAATCACTGTGAACCATGTGTTAACATATCTGGTCTATAAAAGGTGTTTAAATTATTTAAATTAATAATTATTAATTTTTTTACAAATCTTGCTTATATTGCTCATCGTTATGGTTGTCTTACAGACTCTTACATCTAGAGAAATGACAATAAGATTCCTTGTTAACACTGCACTGGATCACTGGGACTCTGGATTGTATTCCCATAGCTTATCTGAGATTCTCACCTCAGAAGAGAAGTTGCAAAGAGACGTTTTGGTTTCTTTATCAAGTTTAATGCAGTGCGATTAAAATGCTAATAATCTTAGTAACAGGAGGTTTCACAGATGCATGGACTGAACACCAAAAGGTTTAGCCTAGATGTTTAACGCAACCATTATAACTCATCAGACATTTGTCTCATCGCACAGCCTGTACCATTTGTGGTTCCATTTAGACAACAAATGATTTTTGTGGCAAAAGGTTAAACAGCTGTTCATTTATCAGCGTGAGATACAGAGTCACGTCTTTTTTAAAAATCATTTTCACAATATTGAAGTGGAATACTCCCTGTTAGTTCTGTTTCTGATCTTTAGCAACTCCCGGGGGAAACGTTTGGCTGTTTAGCTGCTAAATGCTCCACTATATTCACTAGCTAGACACTAACTGTCTGGCTGCTGTTTGCTGCTCAGTAGGTAGCGACCAGTAAATTTTACCACTAAAGACTGAGCTGTAACAAAGCTCTGTAAAACCAAGGGGAGCTGTAGATTCCTGTAATTATTTTTTGGTTGTTTAATAACAACAATTCTTTTCATAATGTCATTTGACATATTGCTATTATAAAAATATCATTAAAATCACAATAGCAGCTTTACAGTAACGTGGTAGTTTCAAATTAGTCATGTATGAATGTTATTCAATTTCTGGAACACACACACACTGTGTGCTGGAATAACTGATGGCATTATTCATCTCTGCCAGATGCACATTGCCAGAGGAAAACTGAGTATAGCGGGATCTAATGATGAATGCCAGATTATGCACATGCTAGACATGACTGAAAAAGTGCAAAAGGTTTGGTGTCACTTGGAAATGTGTTTCCTTTTGTGTGCTTGCTCTAATTTGAAATAATTTTCAATTCATAAGAAATGTTGAAATGGCAATTAACAATCAATGTTAATCATAAATTATTTATGATTTTAATGGAATATCTATAGCTCCTTTTCAGCAACTATCGCTCCGAAGTTCCAGTATTACATTGTGTTATCATGCAAGTTCATCATGTCCTGCTGGGGGATGTTTGTTTAAACACTTATAGTTCTTCATGCCAGATTTTTAATTAATCTCTTTAGGGATCTGTTGTGTCGGTAACAAGTCGTGCATGATAACCTATATAAATATATTCAAGCAACTCATTTGTCAGTACAATTTCATTGTACAGCTGTATAATGACAATAAAGGCTATTCTATTCTATTCTATGCTGTGTGTGTCTATCTCTGTATGTGTAAGTATATTTTGCAGGTTAAGTTAATTACATTAAAAGTACA
>VOQJ01032412.1:10813-28981 GCA_015052665.1 Apistogramma diplotaenia
GGTGTGTGAGAGGGTGTCAGGGAAAAGTCAGTCACAAGTGTGTGTGAGTTTTGTGTGTGTGTGTGTGTGTGTGTGTGTGTGTGTGTGTGTGTATGTGTGTCTAGTGGAATTTTCAATGTTAATTGATTCCAGCGTGGCCTACTCCATCACACCCAATAGGGCCGTCAACCCCTCCCCTCCCCTATAATGTGCCAACACGTCTCCCACAGACATACCGTTTAATCTCCTCTGAAGGGCTTCCTCCTGCAAATGGATGCAGTAAATCTGCTCATCCAGGTCCTCAAGGATCTAAAGGGGAGGGAGCAGAGTCGGAAGAGATTAAATGGGTTATAATTAGGCCCGAAGTGGGATTGGAGCAGTGGCAGATGGGAAGATGAGTTGGTGATGTATTTGTAGTCCTCTGTCGTGCCTTTAAATTGCTAAATGAGACATCTTTCAGAGCAGAAGAGCCAAGAGTTTCCGAGCTTGACTCAGATCTGTCAAAGTTAACGCCTTCTAGTCTTCTAGAAAAAAATGTTTTAAAAATCTGAAATTAAACTGTTTAATAAATTCCATTCCATTGACTACTGTTAAAAATGTATGTATACAAATATTTCATCCAATTGGTTACTTACTGTTGGCTTGACTAGTAACTGGCCCATGACAGTGAACATCCTGGACAGCCCCACAGGAGTGCACACTACACAAGAAACAGGGGGGTGAGTTCGTTCAAATACATAAAGACATGTTTCCACCAACAGAACCAGGAACTTTTAGTCCAAAGAAATTTTCTGAGGAAGTACAAAAGTAATCTTCAGACAGTTGATCGTCTATGTATCCAATTTGATCTGAATATGTGAAAATTAGTCAGATCAGTCCACAGATGTATGTAAAACCTCTGTTTTTACACATGATTTTTGTCTCTGATTATACAGCAACTTAAAACTGAAACTGAAATGTTTTTTTTTACTGTGGGAACTTTCTCTGTGGTGTAGGAACTTGTGTAAGAATAAAATAATCTGCAGACTCCTGCATAATGAAAATTTGAGAAAAGACATTTATATTTAACATTTTGAGTTACCCCACCTAGTACTGACAACAAATAGATTATTCCAAGTCAGATGGTGTGTTCAAGTCAGTTTGTGACATTGGAATTTTTTTTGCCTTTGTTTTTTCCTGCTTTCACCACAGACTGTGTATAAGATGTCTATGGGAAAACAGCCGTCAGCTTCCCTTTCTCTGTGACCTCAGTAAACACTTTCCTCATGAGTTTATGGGTTCAGTCACTATTTTTTCTCATAATGAATGAAATACAAATGTTGGTCACTTTAGAAAGCAGAAAGGAAAATTATCCAGGGTATATTCATTTTCTTATGCCTTACCAATCACACGTGAGCCAGCCCCTTGCTTGTCCAGATCCAAAACAACCCTCAACTCGAGGCTTCTTAACGGGAGTTTACAAACCAAGTGGATGACAGTGGATGTTTCAGTCTCTTATATACTGTTAATAAATAAATGTCCCTACTCAGTGTGGTGTTTTCTGAAAGATGAATATCTTTGGGGGTGGGGTCTGTAGTGCTACCAATTTCTGACTGGCTGAATACTTGCACCGTTTTATTTCTGCCGGTCTCAGTCATAATTGTTGTGGCTGCTCATAAAAATGCAAGTCTAATATTTCATCCTCTGAATCCCCCTTGCTACTACTCTTGGTCTGTTTTCCTGTGTTGTGATCTCATCTGCAAAGCAATGCATCACCATCAACAACAGCATAATGTCAATCTCTTCACTACTTATACTTTTCAGTGTTGCCTGTCATGTGCAAAAATGACATACAACAGGCACTTTTTCACATAAGTGAAATTGCCAAGCCTATATAGGTGTTGAGACCATGGTAGAAATGCAAAGGTTTGAGGTTTTCTTATTCCCATAGAAAAGTTCCTGGGACTAAATGTTTTAGGTACTTCGGGTGGAACTGCCCCTCATATAGATGTATATTTTATTTACTTCAGTGTGTAACAGTTTGAACATACTTACTTAGTAAAAGGAGTCCTCCCATCAGAGATATACAGGAATAAAGGTATGGCAGGTAGAACTCCCAAAGGTCTAGGAAAAATATATATACATTCAGTAAAACTGGAACTTGGGAACTGTTCAACATTTTGGTCAATAATGAAGGGATTCAACAAGATGTGGGTTCATTTGAGTTTTAGGTGGTAGTAATATGACTTCCTTCCTAAACTAACCATCTTGCAACCTAAGATTCATAGTAAATATGCTATAAGAGTGGTTAATCCTAAAACTGCTCCATTGTAGAAAAACAAACAAGGGATTAATAATCATAAATGATCGAGAACATTTCAAAAACATACCATAGAGTGACTCCATACTGGCTGCATCATTATCAATGAGGGCTGATGCCACCCACACAATTCCAAGAATGAGCAATGCCAGGAGAAAGAGCATCACAAAGGTCTCCAAAATGCGTGCCTTAATGCCCTGACAGAACAAAGTGCATTTCAGTGAAAATGATACAGTTGAAATCATAATGATGATACATAAAGGTTACATTATCAACAATGTCCAATTTTTCGCTTCACATGAACACTGCAACTATTGTGTCCTACCTAGTGCCCATTTTAACACAGAGACCCCAAATTCCACACACATGCTTACTAAATATTTCTTGGGACGCTGTGTGTAAGTTTGTGAGCACAAAAGCGCACAAATGTGTCTCAGAGTTAACAGAGTGCTGCCACTTGGAGTGAAAAAGTGACCCTTCAAGTCAAAAAGATAGCAGGAAAAACATCAAAAGATAATTTGCTAAAGATCAAGTGTCAAATCTGACAAACATGGTCTTGGTTCTGTTATGGCTTGGCTATAAAGACAACTGAACTGGCACATTGGCGTTTGATGACTTCGTTGTTCTCAGGAGCAACCGGATTAATGCAGAGGCGTAAAGAAAACTTTATGTGTGCTCAAATTCAGCTAAAAGCATCAACTGATCTAGGGACAATATTTCCAAAATCAGCAGCATAATAATGCTAAACATGCAGCCAAAACATCCATGTGACCTTCACTCCACCTCCTGAGGACCAGTCCAAAACCAGGGACCTCAGAAAACAGCAACACCTGTTAAAGTGTGTGCAATTGTTCAAATACTTGGTATGGTCAAGAATGGACATTAAAAAGGGGCTAGAGGTGCCATTTCCTACATTTCATCTCTAAAAATCAAACATGATTTCTTTTACAGGAAATCCCCCTCCCACCCCTCCTCCTTCACTTAAACTAAACAGCATCGTTTCCATTCACAGCACACAAACATAACATAAACGCTCCCATCTACTCCTCTGTAAAACAGCTCTTTTATATACACATATTGTGGTCTATAAAAGAAGTCCAACGGGGGCTGGTGGTGGCAGAGGTAAAATTAAAAAGAGGAGGAGGGCTGTGGTGTTGCAAGGAGCATGAAGCCTGACTGGGTCAGCTACTGTCTGCGATCAAGAGCAGACCTCCCATCTGGGGCTGATTAGGAGCTCCCTTAGCACCACGGTTGTGTCCCAGGCTGAGCAGAGCAGAGGGTTTTGGGGTAATTTGGGTTTTCCGGGTCACAAACTGCTGAGTGGTTAATAAAGTCCTCCTGTACCTGTTCACAGTTTCCATAACCTCCCACCGCTGCTGGAGAGCTGAGCTGTCTAGCACTGTAAGATAGATTGGTGCTCTCATACGCATGTCAGCTTAGGCTACTGGCCATCGGATAACAAGGGCTCTCTGCTTTTTGAGCGTTGTTTAAATTAGGTACATGTGAGTAATTTGTTACCAGCTAACATAATGGCCGTGTGGGTGCTGTTCAGTATTTGCCAACAGGTACAGTCGCTGTGCGGGTGCTGTTCAGTATTTGTCAACAGGTACATGGAAGTACATAAATAATAATGAAGCCTCTTTAAAGTGTGGAAATTGTTTTAATTCCTGAGATTAAATAAAAGGGTGCTTAGTTATTAGTTCCTCAGAGTTCTCGGCCACCTGTCCTTCAGCATCTGCACTTTAAAGTTGGAGCACTTTTAACAGTCCTTTATAACCCACTCTGAAGCGCTCTTACAGTATGCATTCGTCACATAATCAATATTTTTATTTAATATTTAATAAATATAACGCCCACACATTGTTGCCAACCTACTCAGTATTTAATTAATACAGTAATGTAAAGATTAAGCCTTTTTTGTCAGATTTTATTAATTTCCTGTGGTGAAAATCCCCTGTAGCGCCCTTCTGTTATTACTGAGCAATGCATCCCGCCTCATGCCTCATCTTACAGCATTATTCTGGAAAAGCCTCTGGAGTGAGAGAAGAATTTTCTAGCATGGCAGACAGGCAAATGGGCAGGGTCTGGAGTGCCTCAGTGTGGCCATGGTGGACACTGCAGCCATTTGTCAGGTAATGTTAAAGGGGGTGGGACCTTTAGTCAGCATGAAATAAGTGCTATGGAAAAATACAGAACGCTAATAGAGACATTGTGGTGGTAACGTATTGCAAGTGAACCATGCCTGCTTCTGATATCCAACAGTGAATTCACTCAATTCAAATTCACAGACTATAATTACAGCCACATGACACAGGCTCACATTTTGCTGACCATAATACTCAGTGTCTGTGCATGTTAAATGGATGTTATGATCAAGCATCTCACAGTTCAACTCAACTGCGCGGTGGGGAAAACGCTAAACACTGCTCAATTGAAAAGAGGTAGAAGGGAGAAGATGGAAGAGCGAGACTGGTGGAGGAGAGGAGTCAACGTCTGAGCGCATCTCGATCCCCAGAGGTAAGAGAGGTGAGAGAGGAATGCTTTCAGGGACTTCAGCCACGTCCCTCACACGCTCTCTTAAGGATGCACGAGAACAAGCAGAACCCACAGACAGGACGCGAGTCCACTCGAGCACACCGGTCCACCTTAACAAGCTGCCCATGCCATGCTGAAGGTGTATTCCCTTTAGATAGGTCTCTCAATCATTCATAAGACTCAAATCATTACCCATTCAGATCATTTAGGGCAAAGGCAATGCCTGTCACCTCTCTTACTATCATCCGGGGTTCTTGCCCCACAGGAAGAATGATCCACTGTGTCAGAAATGATTTGGCTGGTCAAAAGAATGAGGACACGGAAGTGACTTATCCAAATGGTTTAACTGATCCATTTTCACGCATGCCACTGCACAGTGGAAGTACTGTTAATGCTCACTTATTCTTGCAAGGAAAATGTAACCCTTTGCCCCTTATCAAAAAAGATAAGAAAAAATACTGTGGTTTAAAAATAGGAAAAATCCAACTAAGTCATCATCAGTGATCAAAGATGGGACTGTCAACTGGTGAAGGAAAGGAGGAAAAAAGAAAAAGACTGTGCCTTGGCATCTAGAGTGCCCACTGAAAGTTTCTATTCTTGCCATTCTAAATGTGTAACTACCTCTAAATATAGCAGCTCTGAAATATTCAGCATCCCCCGATCCTCACATTGACATCGAGTGAGGGGCTGGTTAACTGCAGCTTTGCTTGTACAAGACTGGAGAGATTTCCAAGAAATGTGCGTAGTGGCAAGAGAGGAAAGTAATCACTTCATATGCAGCAGCAAACAAACATGCATGAATTACGCACACAGAGAAACACACACACACACACACAATCAGACAAGTAAATCTTTCTCCCAGTCCACCCAGTTACACAGCACTACAGAGGGCCTGGAGACAGCTGTGTTCTGCAGACAAACTAAAGCCACTGTCTTTGATGATTGGTTTCCACTGATGAATCGAGCCACACATCTGCAACCCAAATACAAGATTGGAAAAGAGCTAGATAGTGAAAGATGACTCTAAATGTGGGGTTTAAAAAAAAAAAAACACTAAAATTCGATCAGCATTAGAGTAAATTAGCACAGCAGTTTCCTAGTTGCTGCCATCAATCCTTAACAGGTCAGCCAGTGATGGCAGAGATCATCCAACGGGCCATCCTTCTGCTCACTGTCAGGTACGTGTGCAACAAGGGCCAAGAGCGTAATAAGTGAGGAAGGGGGCAGGGTCCTTTTCACTTCCAAGCAAAAGACTGCCCTCTTTGCTAAAGACATGCCAGATGCTAGGGGACCTTATTAGTGTATCCTTCAAGCAGTCGGTAGCAGCGCAATGACCGTGTCAAAGACAGAAAGCAGAGGAGAGGGACACTGCCCTGTAAAGCCGCACGATCAACTTCTAAAGACTCCTAAGACTTCTTAATAAACAGGCGAGCAGGGAAATGGCTGGTGTTGAGTCATATCATTCATAGCTGACTGTACTGAAGCAACTCACCGATAGTGGCCATTCTGTTTGAGTACAAAGGATTAATAAAGCAGAATTATTTCAATGAAGAATGCTGCTTTAAGGTGTTTGTCTTTTATTTTTCTAAATCATCTGCTGTGACAACAGCTTGTTGTGATTAAATACAGTCCTCACATTAATAAGCCAAATAAACGGCTGCATCCTGGGTTTTGTTAAGCAAAGAGTAGGGATCAAGCACAACTAACAACACATAACACTACCCAACTACACCCGCCATGTAAATAAAATAGTGCAACCATAAGTCCACATAAGTCACAGATTACTTTAAAATCTTCAAAAACGGCTACAAATTCAGTACAGACTCGGTTTTGTTTCAGAACGTTTCATTTAGACTTGAAAAACTGAGTCATGAGAGGAGGGGAAAATCTCGCTTGCTCGATTTTACAATTCCTAGCTCAAGCTAATATGTCGCCATGGTAACGAACATTGTAACAAGCAGCTTTAGGGAGACATTGTGACCTTAAAGGAAGGTGTGTAAACACCACTTTATATTCCCCGGCTGGCCCTACCCAAAAGAAGGCCTGGGAAAAATGTCTGCATGTGCAGGAGATTTGAAATAAATATCCAGGCCCCTATTGTGGAGCTCCAACAAAGACGAGTATCTTAGTAACACCACACGGGTTTGCTCGGCGAGACGTTTTCTCTCCCCTCCTCCTCCTCCTCCACAATAAACACACTTCTCATCATCGGCGGGTTAGGGCTTAGGATGAGATTGATGAGGAGTTTCTTTAACTACCAGATGAAACCTGTTGGCCCTTTGCTGGGTCAGTCAGGAGGTCAGACTCGTTCCAACTCGTTTGAGGATCAAACACATTTCAATACTGTGGGTAAGACCAAAAGCCTATTCACTGCAAAGCACAAGTTCTACAATTTATATGGTTTCTTGCACAAATCCGAGGTGTCACACAAACTTTATGCACGCTTTTCATTAAGCTGAAATTACAGTAATTGTCCCCTAACTTTAGCTGAGGCACTCAAAATATATTTTTTCAACTTAAAGTTGTGCTTCACTTTCAAAACCTTTATGTTGAATTCATTGTTTTTGAGTAAATATAGAACTGAGATATCATAGTCATCAAGTAAACCTATTAATACGATTTAAATCCCTTGATAAAAATAGAAGACTGAACAAAGGTTTATGCTGATGTCTTCACAGTCTTTGTCACAACATGCTGATCATCTCAATAAGGATGACATGGATGGCTCTCATCATTACAATGCCATCTACTGGCAGTGTGGGGACAAATAACAGAGTGGCATTAATAGTATTTTTTATGTTTTCAAAAGCTGTCTTTTTAATTTATCTAAATTCCTTTCCTAACACCATAAAAAGAAGAAGTGGAATAATTATTTTTATGCACAATGCTGTGGCACAAATGCACCAAAGTATCTACATTTCTAAATATGATCATAACCTAAAAACTAACTACACAAAAACCATTACTGGCTCCAGTGATGCAGCTCTTCTACAAAGATTTGAGAACACAGCAGTAAAGCGGTAGACATTTTACAGCAGCAAATAAAGCTAGATCATAACATCTGACATCAAGACCCTAAGTCGCTCCAATTCATCCACAATTTGGACAATTTGTTAAACTATCAATCACTCAGGTGACAGAGACTCTAAAGAGTTGAACATTTAAAAAAAATAATTATTTTAAAAAAAACAACATCTTTATTCTGTTGGCGTCTTTTACTACATCGTCAAAAGTAAACACGGCAACATGAAAAGGCTGACTTACAACGTTAGAAGTCAAATTCATCATTCACTTCATTTCCGCAGTCAAAGGGACCTCGCAGTGCCATAACATAACACAACAGCCCAGTAGGTTAAAATGCCACATAAAACCTTATGGCATCATGGTCTAATGCGGTTATTGGATAAAGAGATAATATCACATTATAAAATCTCAGATCTGCATTTTACATTCGTCTCGCTGTCGGCTTTATAATTCACTCTGCGGGCAGCGCTTTTTTGGGGAGGGGGGCGAACAAACGGGGGTGTCACTCCCACCCCTGCCTTTGCACAATATATACCTGGAAGTGCAGCTCAACACTGAACAGTGCTTCCTCTAAGCAAATTTATGGAAGCTGCGTAGCAAGAAACAGTCTTGCTGAAATGAAAAAGAACAAAAGGGAGAAATGTGAAAGAGGCCCTCATCCTGCTTCCTACACATCAGGGTTTGCCCTCTACTGAAGAAATCCAACCGAAACAAATTAGTGGGCTGAGGAAGAAAAGAACTTGCTATACACTACAGTACAGACTAATTTTTATGTGCTTTTGCCAGGAGGGACATAAACCAGAGAGGCTTCAAACTGTGACACAGGATAGAGGTGTATTAAAAGTAAATCTTTTCCCCTCCATTTTGCAAGGCTCTATTGTGCTGTCATGTTGCTGCGACTTTATGGACTTTTGGAACACGAGCCCCCAGCCCATTTTTTTGGGGGGGGTAATCAATTAAACAAGGAAGTTCGCTGAGCCTTACAACTCGATTATTAGCCTGTCCTTTTGAAGTTTTATTTTAGGGGGCTGGGGAGGGGGTGACAAGGAATCAGGCTTTAAATCAGTGGGGCCGATGCAGCAGTGTTGAAGCGTTTGCAGCCTATGGCCTTATTGAAAGGGTTTGTCAGGATGTGGCACCGGGTGAAGACCAGATTCAGACTTTCATGGTTAATGAGCTTTCTGCGGTGGCAGTTACGGTCAGTGGCGTGAGTCAGGGAGAGGGCAAAGACTAAGCACCTGCTGCTCTGGTTGTTAAGAGGAAACCTCTTGCATAGGTATTAGAGCACTCAAATACATTGCACATGAGACAGTAATGTACACCTAAAGTACAGTACCACAGAAAGAGTTTTTCTTTTGAATGATTTCTGGCTGTAGCTCAAGAGTTAGGTTGGTGGTTTGATCCCTGCCTACTCCAGTCTAAACACCAAAGCATCCTTGGGCAAGATACTGAACCCCAAGTTCTACTCTGATGTGTTCATTGAAGTGTGAAGCATTAGACAGAAAGCACTTAGGAGAAGAAAAAAATCAAAACTGTCCAAATAATCTTTTGTAACATAATTCTGCACTATAACTAACATAAAGACATCTATAAACATGCATTTAAAAAACAATTCAAACAAAAATTCAGGACAGGATTTTTTGTGATTTTGAAATAAAAATTGACCGTTTGTACCTTTTTTGATCCTGCAAATCCCTCAGACTCCAAAAAGAAATAGGCAAAGGGCATCAGGACAAAGAGGCAAAGGTTGGAGAACAGTGACACCAGGTTCCACAGACCTGCAGAAACCAAGCATACATATATAGACATATACAAAAACAATACATTATAAATAAAATGTTAAAAAAAAAATTTCAGTCAGTTTCACTAAACAGGGTTTAATCTGTTGAGTGGTTGCCTGGCAATGTCTAAGTCATGGACTCTACTGCCACCTGGTGGACACTGAACAGCAAACAGCCTTGAACAAAGCAAGGAATCAACATCGACTGTGCAAATGAATAAAACTGATTCTAAATCTTAAATTGTTTGAGGAGTAAAACAAAGTGTCTTCTTTCATCTGATAGCAGCTGCTTCGGGTAATTCACCTATCCTTCTCTACCAATGTACAGCAAAGTTATGTTTCCAGAAATACAAAGTGCCTCAACACTCAAGTAAGCAAACTGTCTGTATTTATAGACAAAGATAAAATGTCTTAATGCATTATTTGGCTTAATCAAAGCTTTCACTTACTCAACAAAATTCTAGTACAGTTGCAGTTTTCCCCCTTTAGAAAAATATAAAAATTCCCAAAGTCAGTATGTCTTCTTTTAATTTTAGTGTAACCACGATGGATTTGATTTATGGTTAGTGTTTCCATAGAGCAGGAAAATTAATGCGGCCCTTTCTACACAAACATAAGCCAGTGTAGAGAGCTTGGCTCTGTAATTAACAGCAGCAGATTTTATAATCTTTGTGGTAAGATTTCTTGATTTGTAAGGTAAGTGAAAAGCATAAGGCTTTGGAAATAGTGAAATATCTCCACCAGGATCTACACAAAAATACAACAACAGCACACTCTTCAACAAGCATCTCTGTGGTTAAAAGTCCAGTGAAATCTACACCGAATGTTGCACAACACAGCTACTGATCTTCACATTAACATGAAAAGTTGATTATAATCACTGTCAGCTACAAGACACAGACATTTGATTAAGAAATATTTCACTTTAATTAAAATCTGAAAGTGAGAAATTGAAGAAAAACTAGTTTTAGGCATAAACATGCACGAAATGTGTGAACTACTGACCGTGAATGAGGGAGCCATTGAGCCACTGAATGTAATAGTTTTGGGGGAAGGAGAGGAGGATCTCATTACTAATGATTGAGAAAGGCAGTAGGAAGACAGCACCACCCGACACTGCCAGGGTGAAGGTGCACAAGTACAATCTGCAAATGTAATCAACACAGACAAAAACACACGCATTAGTTCAAGCCCACATAAGAGGACACATGCATCAGTGTGTAACATGAATAAACTGTTAAAGGCAAGCAACATATTAGCTTATCTAGGATCAGTGCCCACTTAAATGACACTAATAACAGTAGCTGCTCAGTAAGGTGGACACTATGTTTCCAGAACAGTTAAAGAAGCATATGCTATCTATTGTGTGTGCAGGATCCTAAGATACCATTTCCTCCAGCTGGGGAAAAAAAAGCAGGCAGAATGAATGAGATGACAGTCATCAACTAAGGGATGTGAAATCCTATACGGAGTGACATGTGACATCTGCTATCACTAGTCTAGAAAATTAAACCATGTGCAATATATTCAGAGTAGTGAGAACTAAATTTATGCAATATTTTTTCTGGTAATTAGCAATAAATGCCACAACTACCAATTTTGCATCAGCGCATCTTCTTATGACATTTGGAAACAATTCAATTTGCAGCTAATTAATTTTCTGTTGAATAACTGATGTAAATTATTTGAACGAATAATATATGCCTCCTTCTTCCAGCAGCTGACTTGCTTATTTACTTAGATTTACTCAAATGTGGGCATTTTAATGACAACAAAGCTTGCTGGTTGCCATCTACAAAAAATGGTTACTTGCTGCTCTACATAGGAAGAACTAAAAATCACGGTCACTCACGATATTCTGTTGACAACAGCATCTTCATCCTCGTGGTCATCTATACAGGGAGACAAAAGCACTGATTCAGCCTATGGACCTTACAACGTCAGCACTGTGCACGTCAAATCAAACTTAAGAGTACAGAACAGCATAATTCTACACAATTCATTTCAGCTACTCCAGGCTTCATAAATGGACTTCACAAACCCCTGACGAACATCATATGAGCAGGCTACATCCATTTTTATACTTTATAAAAGGGGAGGAAAAGCATACAGCAGGCTAAAAATTAAGACAATACCACAGAAATTGAAAGTGCTTGCAGCATTTCACCACTGGGCATTCCTTAAAAACCTCAGTTTTACTCAACCAAAAATCTGATGTACAATCTGGGTTTTTATTGCATGTGGGACTTTTTGGTTCCTACCTCCAAAATGTGTCAACTTCAAGCAGCAATGTATTAAAATATTTTAACCCATTTTGGGTTTCAGTTAATTGTGCACATATGAAATTTCAATTTCAAAATAGAGTAATGGGACAATCCATAGAAGTCCCACTCAGAACCAGGAATAACCCCTGGACCTCTGCTAATAATGTTTTTTTACAATCATTTAAGTGCTGCTCTTCACCACTCACATTAACAGCTGGATGCATTCTGCATATCACTGAGGATTGTTCCTGTTTAGAAAGAGCTTTTCCTCAACCCTGCAAGTGCCTTAAGATTCCTTTTGCTCATGCTTTTGCACAATATAAAGAAACTCAATTGAATCAAATCTCTGGTTCTATTATCTCAAACAAAAATCCACACTTTATGGTGGAAGATAAAATATTTAATATCAAATTAGAATGTGGACTAAAAACAACCCTAATGTCTCATAACACAGTAACAGTAATGTAACATGTAATGTAACACAGTAAATCTTGTTAAAATAATCAAATCATATTTCACAATTACTTTGCCCTATAGTAAAAAAAAATTAAGCTGCCAAACCACTGGGCACAGCCTAGTTTTCTGTAGCCTAAATCTCCAGAAGGGATTTCTGATATAAAGTGGTCTACTTTTAAAATGAGACAAGGTAAGGCTGGGTGACCTGGACAAACTATATTAATAGTTCTGGGAAAATGGGAAAGAGTCTGTCTGCACTATTGTACATGTGTGCGTCACACAGGTTAGATTCACATTTGCATCCATTTTTAGGTACAGAAGCTGAAGTTAGCATCTAACAGGACAGGTTATGTCAGCATTAACCTAACAACTTTTGTGATGAACTGTATTCATGTTGCCACAGGCCTAGAAACACAAAGTAGACTCGGGTGTGTCCCAATGCAAACACCTATCACTTCCTTGGGTATAGAAATGAGGGGTTCTGCCTGCGAGCAAACACAGCATAAACAGAAAAATAAGCAAACCTCTGGAATGTTTGGTGTGAGAATGGTTCCACCACAAACACATGTCTACTTTCTAAGTGTTATAGACAGGCCACAGTTTTAATCTGAGTTCTGTTCCCACAGAGGGAGAGCTCACATTTCCCACAGCACTTACCACTCTTCCTCTTGTATCTGGTTATGATGCAGTAGGAGACAATGTAGAGGACGGCAAACAGGAGGAAGCAAATCTGAAACATCACCACAAGAGGTTTAATGTAGGATTAATTATGACATGGTATGAATAAGCATATTGGCAATACTGTCCAAATATCCAACATCCCAAGCCTATGAGATTGTTGTGCATTGCCAAGATATTTTGTTACAGTATACATGATGCAAATATACTTCTGTGTAGCTCAAAATCAGTAATATACTGCTTTGTGCACAGAGTAGCTTTTGGTTGTCAAAGAAGTGGCATGAGTGTATTCTCACACATAGGGTTTCTCGGCCTGGTGATGGTTTAACCTCTATTAAACAAACTACTATTTGAGTGTTTCAATATCTAGTTAGTGGGCTGGGCTCAGAACATGGTTGGTAATATAAAGTTTTCCATGCAAGCAAGTCAATTTCCTCTCATGCTCTAACATGGAGCGCTTTAAACTTTACGTTCCTGCAAATGATTACTGCTCCTAGATAACTATGCATGCACTTTATGTAATGTTAAGTTTCTACAAAAACTTTAATTGCAGCCACATGACTGCACACAAACAGTGGCAAGTAAGCTGTTTAATATGACCCATTTATTCGATTACAATAGGAACCTGAGAATTTTACTGTTGCTCTTGTTTGTGTCTGATGACACTAATTAGGTCAAAGCTACACATGGTCCATAAATTAGGTAACCACAGTCTCAAAACAAGCCACAGAAAGATCACTTTCCACATTTCCTTCTTCTCCTGTGACAGTGACCGGGGTGTAACTAATGTTAGAATGTCCCGCTTCAGCACTTTGCGCCTTGTCAACACCACATAGCTCACTGTGGCTGAGCTGGGATTACGAGATGATTCAACCAGATGCCAGGCAGATATACATATTTCAGACAAACTGGCATAATAATAAACATCAAATGTCATAATGTGACAGCAATTACAAAAACTATTTTTCTTGCCATATGCAGTCCCCTTTCTAATAAAAAAAACTGCTGATACATTTCAAGCTCTAAACTCTGTGGTGTTGCTGGCTCAGGCCAAACGATGGCCTGAAAGGGGCAAACCCTGAACCACATCATCAGGTGCACAGAGCTGATAAAGCAGCAGACACAAAGACACAGCAGTCTCTGAGGAGATAACAGCAAGTTTCAGACACCGCAGTCAGAGCCAGTGCTAGTAGCCTTCTTATCAACCCGTTTTCCCACACAAAAAATGAACATTCATATTCTATGCAATGGGAAGAAAAACAGAGGGTAATAACTGGTGGGGGATGTTCAAGCAGTATGCAAAGCATTTCCAATCAACTTAGTCCCTCACAATTATTTTGGTCAGTACTCAGATTTTGATTATTTAACACAATTACAAGCAAAGATTAGAGAAAATAATAGATTTATTAAACTTATTAAAAAATAAAAAAAAGAGGAAAAAATACCCTTTTATGTGAAGAGCAGTAAACCTCCCACAGCCTGGCAGGGAGCGAATTTGGACTTTTATGGAGGGGGGAAGTAAAGGAAGATGATTTGCTGAGAGACCAAAATTAGGAAATCAGACTTTGGCACAAAAACTGCTTCATCTTTATTATCTTGTTAACAAACTGGTGGAACTTTAATTGTGCAGCCCTAATATGAACTATAATCAGAGGAACAGTAATGACCTTTCTTTTCTCTAAGAGGGCTTATGGACAAATAGATAATCTATTTCATATTGGGGTGTCACAATGATAATAATGTCCCAAAATAATGATAATTTATACTAAAAATTGTGATTGTGAGGTCAAGGATGACAAAAACTTTGTATTCTGATAAATACACTATAATGCCAAAAGTATTCCATCACCCATCCAAATCATTCCACGTGTTCCCATCACTTCTATGGCCACAGGTGAATAAAACCAAGCACTCAGGCATGCAGACTGCTTCTACAAACACCGGTGAATGAACAGGTCGCTCTCCGGAGGCCAGTGAATCCCACTATGGCAATGTAATAGGAAACCATCTGTGTAACAAGTCCAGTCATGAAATTTCCTCTCTAAATATTCCTCATGCAACTGTTAGTGGTATTATAACAAAGTGCAATTGACTGGAAACAACAGTAACTCAGCCACGAAGTGTTAGGGCACGTAAAAATCAGAGCGGGGTCAGTGAATGCCGAGGCGCATACATGCAGAGGTCACCAACTTCCTTCAGTCACTATAGGCCTCCAAACGTCCTGTGGTGTTCAGATTAGCTCAAGAAAAGTGCACATAGAGCTTCAAGGAATGGGTTTCTATGGCTGAGCAGTTGCATCCAAGCCTTACATCACCAAGAGCAATGTAAAGCGCTGGACACAGTGCTGTGGAGCCTGCCACCACTGGACTCCAGAGCAATGGAGATGTGTACTCTGGAGTCACAAATCACACGTCTCCATCTGGCAATCTGATGGTTGAGTCTGGGTCTGGCGGTTCCCAGCAGAATGGTACCTGTCCGACTGAATTGTGCCAAGTGTAAAGTTTGGTGGAGGGGGGGATTATGGTGTAGGATTGTTTTTTTCAGGAGTTGGGCTCGCTCCCTTGGTTCCAGCAAAAGGAACTTTTAATGCTTCAGCATTCCACGACATTTTGCACAATTTCATGCCCTCAACTTTGTGGGACGTTTGGGGAAGGCTCCTTCCTGTTCCAACAAGACTGCAGACCAGTGCACAAAGCAAGGTCGACAAAAACATGGATGAGCGAGTTTGGTGTGGAAGAGCCTGACTGGCCTGCACAGAGTCCTGCCCTCAACCTGATAGAACACCTTTGAGATAAACAAGAGCATACAGTCTACAGGTCATGAATTCCCATAAACACACTCCTAAACACACTCCTAGTAGAGCTGAAGCGGTTACAGCTGGAAAGAATGGGCTGACATCATATTAAATCCTACGGATTAAGAATGGGATGTCACTCAAGTTCATATGCGTGTGAAGGCAGACAAGCAAATACTGTTGGTAATATAGTGCACAATGGTTTATTGTTTAACAAAAGCAGTTGAAAGCCTGATAATAATGACGTTAGATCTTTGTAACAAAATAAACTGGTAAAACGTTACGCTGCCCTAACCCAATTTCACACTGTAACCTGATTTTCCGTGTTCTTGCTAAACATAGGCATTGGATTTTTGCAGAACTATCTACAACTGTGGTCACTGTAGAAGAAAATAGCTTCTACGCTCAGGTCTGCCACGAGCACAAGGTCTTGTCACTGAGACATGTTTACCGATTTTAAACCTAACCCACAGTAACCCTGACTGCAAAACAAGTACACACAATAACAGAAAAATAACAGCTGCCTGACACCTGTAAAAGAAATTCATCCATAAGCTGACTCACCACAGACATCAAGATGAAATGATACTGATGTTACTGCATCACAGAGAATGATATGTGGTCACAAATGTTGATATGGGATACTGACAGTCAGGCGTACAGGATGAGGACAAAATGTGCGAGCTAAAGATCCAATGCTGGCCTTGCCAGCAGTTGATACATTTGATAGTTTCTGTATTTTATAACTGTCTGACAGGCATGTTATGAACACCTACTACAAACACCTCAAAACTGAAACTTTATTCTTTATACTTTCTTTTATCCCTCACCCTCACCCCCAGGAGACATCAAGACACCACAAACTAATTTATTTATGTTAAGTAAATATCACCAGCTTCTGACCAGCAATGTCAAGATAGTAGCTCTAAATTAAATCAAGCAGCTTCTGCCTTATGCTCTGTAAAACCAAACAGGTGATGGATTGATAATGGGAGACTTGCCACACTGATACACTGGGTGGCTGTGTCAATTAGCAATGCTAACCTTTGTGCTGTGATCTTAAAGCCAGCCAATGGACTTTAATTACTCTTAATCACACAGTGAATAAAGACTTTGTGACGCATTATGAGACAAACTGGTGACCTGTCCATGGTGTACCCCGCCTCTTGCCATACAATAGCTGAGAAAGGCTCTAGCCCCTTCTCTAAATTGGATAAGTGGAAGAAAATAAATGGCTACAGGTCTATACTGGGATGTGGTTACACAATGATATTGATAATGACTAATGATAGTTTCTAAAAATAAAATAATGATATTGTGTTGGTGACGCATATATATTTTCATGCTCAAAAAGGACCTTTGGCTTCATTCAGTTAAGGCAATGAGCCCGTCTTACCCCACTTGACAGAAGTCAGTGCATTTTCACTGTTATTTCTGACCTTTTATCTGCAGGAAGCCCCTATATAATATAACTTATGTTAATAAACACATATTGAGTGAGGTTGGGAGTTTTTCCCAAATATCTATTACGATAATGACCGATATCAAACACCCGACACAGTTAATATCTGATATGGTGAGTGAGAAACTTGACAGATTGTGAAGCGATCTTCCTGTGTCACACAGTATAATACTCATATTGACTTTGTAATGATTTTCAATTTGACTTCCTTATTTCAGATATTTTCTTTATATAATTCTGTTCCTTTCTTTTGTGTATTTTTTCCCCTTATTGAGCCATGTTTGTTTTTTCATAATGTGTTATTTTTACTGAGCTATTTCAATTTATAGAATAGAATAGAATAGAATAGAATAGAATAGAATAGCCTTTATTGTCATTATACAGCTGTACAATGAAATTGGAGGGCCACTCCCATTCGGTGCATAGGCTAAAATACAGAGTAGAATACAGAATGCACAGTTATTTACTCTGAAAGGAGTCCAATACCAGTTGATGAGTCAGAGAAGCTCACCTCTGACGACAGCTATACTGAGGTGAGTTGTTAAGGATATGCTGAACTGTTATTAAGCTGTTTTTGCTACTATTAGCCGCTGTTAGCTACTGTTCACTGATGCTTAACTCTGATGCTTAGTGAATAAATTCTCAAACAATGTGAGAAATTAACGGTTTACCAAATAAAAAGTGTTTAGGACACTTGAGCCAAACATTAGCTGTCATAATTTTATCTTATAACCAACTGTTATTGTTGCAGCCAGCTCTTCTCAACTGTCTGGAGAGGTGAGGGCTGTTTATACACGTTTTTAGGTGTTAGAGCCCTGACTTAATGGAGATAAGGCTTGATGTGAGGAGAAAAAAAAAAAAAAAAAAAAAGAAGACATTTTATTAATTTGTTGATTT
>VOQJ01032412.1:29001-41174 GCA_015052665.1 Apistogramma diplotaenia
GGAGGGGTTGTTATACACGTTTTGTGGTGTTAAAGCCCTGACTTAAAGGAGATAAGGCTTGATGTGAGGAGAAAAAAAAAAAAAAAAAAGAGGATGACATTTTATTAAGATGTGGCACTATCTCGTTCCTTTGCATTTTCATTTCTTTGGTGAAGAGGACCCCTTCTATATGATAAAACATAGGTGTGATCCTTCATATCTCAAGTCTGAAGGTGCAGGCATGAATTTAAATTTTAATAGATTATAAGTTTATAAAAATGAATCAGTTTGCTTGAATATGTACTTACACATTGTAGTTTTTTATGACTATCTTCATGACTATTGTAGTTTTTTTCTAAAAATAAAAAAATAAAAAAACCTCAAAAATTACTGACTGTACCTTTAAGGATAAAGTATCTCTTAATAGCCAAGCTTTAAGACAAACTGTATTGGGGGAAAAATGACTATCACGATAACATCATGCAATCTAAATCTGATATCGTGACTGCCAAGATGTGTACGAAATTTGAACCATCAAGCAGCGAGAACATAAACACTGTAAACATTCATTCTGATCTAAAACAAATAAGACACACAACGCTTGAATTAGACAGGACCCTGATATTTTGCAAATGTCACAGTTACAGCTATTTCTACGGAACCGGGGGTATGTTTACGAGACAAATGACAACACACAGCATATTAGCTAAGTTTTCCATCTGTGATTAACTTAGTGGCAGCTAGCGTTAACGGAAGCTCCTGTTAATTAGCGCGTTCACGTTTTTGTTTCTTTTTTTTTATTATTTCAACCCAACTTAGCGTGTGACATAACTGGGTATTAAATTCCACATTTTTAAGGGGCACCTTAAAATCAGGTATCACGTTTACACGAATCCTGCCGAGTCAAACTGACAGGCGAAGCTAACGCTAACAGCCGTTAGCCAGCTAGCCTTGGCTAGCCGCTCCGCTACTTACGATGTACTCCCGAACTTGGCTGTGAAAATTCTGCTCTCTGATAGTCACATCGTCTTCTTCCATTCTTCATATTGCAAAAACAATTAAAGCTACAGACTCGCTACATTCTAACCCTGTACAACTGACAGCAACCAGAGCAGCAACTCCTCCTGCTTCGTCTTCGCTGCTCTGCATAAACTGCTCTGACTGGTTAAAGACAGTTTACATCGGAGCGAAATCAATCCTGCCCCGCCACCCCCCAAAAAACGCCCCAAAATAAAATACGTCATCAATTGCCCTGGAAGGAAAACGGTCACGTGTTCCTGGGTCGCATTCATGGAGACACGTGAAGTGTAATGTGCTATGAGCTAACTCAAATATCCGTAGTTTAAATTGTAGAAATGAAAGGTAGCTGGAAGCAGAAAGGTAAGAAGAAGAAGAAGGGAAATGCAGTGTTACAGAAATACATGGAGGCAGTGGATGCCTTCGTTAAAAGCAAAAGTGGCTCTGAAGAAGCGGAGACTGGCCACGGGTTGAGATTTGTGAAAAAGAAGAGCAGAAAGGAGCTACGAAAGGAAAAGCGAAAAATGAAAAAAGCCAAAATGAAAAGTCACTACGAGGGCAAAAAGACCGTCTCTCTGCCCACAAGTGATGGGGGAGACTCGGGAGCAAGAGCTGACAAACAACAACAGCCACAGGTGCAGAAGAAGAAGACCGAGAAAACAAAGCAGGATGGGTCGAAATCGCATTCAAACAACCCTAAAGAGAAGGCAGCTGCTTCCGAAACACCACCCCCTACCAAGAAAGGCAAGCGAGTCAGTAAACTTCAAGAAACAAGAAGAATGGCGCTTTTAGAGGCAAATGAACAAGAGGACAGAGAAATAAAGAAGCTGGAGCGATGCCTGGGATTAAACAAGAGGAAAAACAAAAAAAGTCTCCCTCAGTCTTTTGTGGCTGATGGACTTGATTACATCCTTGGCATGCTTGACTCTGGATCATCAGCTGCGGGGATGTATGAAGATGAAGAAGGTGACATGGAAATGGCCAGAGAGAACTTTAAAAAGCTGGACAACACTCAGGGGTCGGATGAGGACCCGGAAGCTGAAAGTGAGATGGAGAGTGAAGGTAATAATGATGACAATGATGATGGTGAGGATGAAGATGAAATGTCAAATGAAGAGGAAGCCGATGAGGATGATGAAATGTCTACTGAAGAGGAAGCAGATGAGGAAATGGACCAGGATGAGCTTAATGAGAGTGATTCGGCTGACTCGGAGGATGAAAAAGCAGGGGAAGCAGACAGTCCTGATACAAATACACAAACTGTGAGTTCAGATACATGCAATATCTATTTTTATCAGTTCATCACATAATCTTGCATACTGAACAGTGTATCTAATCAAATTCTTACAATGTCAAGGTTGCCTCCACAAGTGGCAAGTACGTGCCGCCTCACTTGCGTAACGTGGGAGATGATAAACGTAAAGCTGAGTTGGAAAAATTGAAGAGGAACGTGAAAGGCCTGGTGAACAGGTAACACAATGAAATCAATTCCCCAACTTTATCTGTCAATGTAATCTAAATAGCCACACAACAGAATATGATCAGTTTTAAGTTCATCACATAAAAAAATATGACTTTAAACATCTGTGCATTTGCAGTCTTATTCATCAGTTCTCCCCTCCAGTCAACAGATATGTGCATAATCATTAGAACTGATTCGCCGACTGGGTCATTTTGACGGTTGGGTTTTCTCTGTAATTATAATAAAATATAAAGCACCTTGAGGCAAAGGACTGTTGTGATTTGGTGCTTTATAAATAAAATTTAAATGAATTGAACTGAAGCAGTTTCATAAAAACTGCTGGGCATTGCTATAGCTCCACAGGTTGAGCAGTTCTCCTCTGTGCTCTCCCTGCTCTCGTTACTTTCCTCTCTATTCTTTACTGTTCTGCCCAGTAAAGGCTAAACATGCCCGCCAGAATAATAACTGACATTAAGTGGGTACCGCCTGAGCCACAGGTGGTTAATCTTGGTTTGGACCTACTGATGGTTTTAATTTGTAAATGGGTTGCTTTACAGCATTTCAATTCAGGTTTTATATGCAGCCAGCTATAAGAAGCAGGAAAAAATGCTCTCATAATTTCTTGTTGATGAGGTAGAGGGAAAATCTGAGGCGGGAACAGACTGCTTGATGCAGGCCAGTAATTTGACCCTTCTGAAACAGAGTAATATATTTTCCACGACCACAGCTTTGATGAGCTTTTCATCTTCACTGCATCAGTTAGAGTTAAATAATCTGTTGCCAGCTGAAATCTATTCATCACTGCAGGAATTATTCAGTGGAAGGCTCTTACTCATTTGCTTAGTTTAATGCGAGTGCTGAAAGAGGCAGGCAGATTCTTTCTGTTTGAGATTGCAGTCTTAAAATCCTGCACAGTTCTCCCTGGAGTGTCCCAAGTGTTGTTTCATCATCCTCAGGCTGAGCGAACCCAACATGTCGTCCATCTGTGGTCAGCTGGAGGAGCTGTACATGAGCTGCAGCAGGAAGGACATGAACGACACCCTGACAGAGGTGCTGCTGGCAGCTTGCGTCACCCCGACCTTGATGCCAGACAGATTGCTAATGGAGCACGTCCTGCTTGTCAGCATCCTCCATCATGCTGTGGGCTTGGAGGTAAGGACGCCTCCTTTGAGTCTTCCTTTTGAGGTTTTTAGACTTTCAGGAATGATCAAGTAGACACAAAGGCTTTCAGAGTGGAGCGTGTGGGCCTCTCTTTAGGCTTGTGGAGATGCTCAGATCTGCTACATGGATAAACACGATAGCAGGAGCTTGCTGGTGTGTGAGAAATGGAAACCATTGACCTGAAAATTCACAACAGCTCTTGGATTATTTATGGAGGCTGTTTTTTTTCTAGGGGATTATCTTCTTTTGCACATCTCCGTTGTAAAGCCTGTCAGTTAATTTGAGAGTGATCAATAACACTTTAATTGAATTGGCTTTGACTGTTATCAGTTTGCTTTTCATTCTCTAAATGGCATAAAATGTGAATATTAGTGGAACTAGTTAAAGTCAACAGCTGTACACAGTCACGGTGCTCCAAGCTTCCTCCATTTGTGGATAATTGCTCTCACTGTGGTTCCCAAAGCCTTAGAAATGGCTGTGTAACCCTGTCCAGACTGATAGATCTTAAAGACTTTTTCTCAGATGTTTCTTTAGATTGTGACTGCATATTGTATTTACTCTGATAATCTTTATCTAATATAAAATTTGGTTTGATCTGAAACATGTAAGTGTGACAGATATTTAAATAAGAAATTAGGAAGGGGACAAATACTTTTTCAAGGTACTGAATATTGCTCTCATGCTGCTCTGTATCTTTAGCCACAGGTAGTAAAAACCGCTGAAATCACATCTTCGCCTTTTCCAGGTGGGAGCCCATTTTCTGGAGACAGTTGTGCGAAGGTTCGACGAAGACTACAAGAACCCAAGTGGAGGCAAAGAGTGCGACAACCTGATTGCCATTGTTGCTCACCTGTATAACTTCCAGGTGGTACATTCCGTCCTCGTCTTCGACATCCTCAAACAGCTGGTGGGAACATTTACAGAGAAGGACATTGAGCTGGTCCTGTTTGTGCTGAGGAATGTGGGCTTCAGCCTGAGGAAGGACGACCCTCTGGCTCTGAAGGAGCTCATCTCGGAAGCCCAGCGCAAGGCCAGCGACATGGGGTCAAAGTTTCAAGATCAGACCAGGGTAGGGCAAGCAGAATTATTTTATTAATGTAATGAGATTTTATTTTCTGACTAATGACGACGCTGTGCCATGATTGCTCAATCAAGTATATCAGACATGTGAAAAATTGTCCTCAGGTGCGTTTCATGCTGGAAACAATGCTGGCTTTGAAAAACAATGATATGAGGAAGATCCCTGGTTATGATCCTGAACCTGTGGAGAGACTGAGGAAGTTGCAGAGGACTCTGGTGGGTCTAAGCCATATTTATTGTAAATTAAGTCTTATAAGCCTTAGCTTGAACATATTAACCATGGTAATCATTCTTTTAATCTCCACTTATACCACCAGGTGGCCCCATTGTGTCACCTATGTTATTCCTAACTAATAAGGCTGCTGTTAACCAACCAAGTTTTCTCGTGGTTAATGCCTTGTGATCTTGCGATGCTCAGATCCACAGGAGCACAAGCGGGAGTGACATGAAGCTGAGGGTCTCTCTGGATAATCTCCTGGCAGCAGAGCAGGTGGGCCGCTGGTGGATCGTAGGGTCATCGTGGAGCGGAGCGCCCATGATCAGCAAGCAAGAGGACACATCCATAAGGCAAGACCCTGCTGAAGGACAGGTACAGTACTGGAGCTGCAAGCAGAACACATGCACACCCAAATGAGTGTAAACATCTGGAAATTTAATGTGGCTCAAAAACGCTGGAACCAAATATCTCACATTTACAAAATTTTAACCGGTCACCGTGTGGGGTCCTTTTTTTATGTCTCATAGTATTAGTGTAAAGCATGTGGGATGGACTGATTGATTTTCAAAGAATGACCCTTTGTCTTAATCCTTTAGAAGAATGATTGTATTGGTTAGTAAAGGCTGATCAATATTAGGGATGGATAAGTTGTCTTCGGTCATGAGGTAAAAAAGTAAAAAATAAAAGAGGCAGCATTAAACTAAAAATTCAAAAGCTATTACATCTGTACCACATCTGGAAAAAAAGACAAGCATGTCAGTGATCGTGTGTAATCCACCAATCAAATTTCTCATGCTTTTCCATCATCATCATCATCATCACCTTAGAGCAAATCTGACCTATAAAAGGGCCACAAGTCCTTTCAGAGGTTTCATTTTCCTCCTTCTGTGTGTGGCCTTCGAGTATTCTTCCTCGATGAGGCAATTAATTGCTTGGGTTGGCCGTGGCTCAGGAGGTAGAGGAGGTCATCTACTAATCGGAAGGTTGGTGGTTCGATTCCTGGCTTCTTCAGTCTGCATGTCAAAGTATCCTTGAGCAAGATACTGTTGGAGTATGAATGCGTGTGACTGTTAGATAGAAAGCACTTAGCTATAGAAGGAAGTGCTTGTATGAATGGGTAAATGCAAACGTGTTGCATAAAGCACTTTAAGAGCTCAGCTGGAGTATAAAAGTGCTGTTTAAGAACCAGTCCATTTTCCATTTACCATTCATCGAGAGGAAAGACAAAGGAAATACCCAGTTTTACAGCCATGAAGCCTGCTAGTGCTAACCCAGAGTTGTGTTTGGATACTCTTGCTCTTTTACACTTCTTCCTCATCATCCGTGGCTCCCAGTATTTCAAATATTCCTTGTGCGACGTGGTGTAAACATTTTCACACTGCAACTCTGAATGCCTGATGTCTGACAACATCTTTTCCTCCCCATATTTAAAAAAACCCCCAAAACATTTTGTTTCACTTCAAGGCAGGTTAAATAATGACAACATTTTGTTCCTCCTTTCGCTTTGGTGTGGTGCTAAAAATAAGCAAACTGGTTGCCTCAGAACAGGTTATTTAAGATGGCTAAATTAGGGCGAGAATAACTTGGATTTTTCTGAGTGAGCAATACTAAATGAATTACTTCAACTGGCAGTTGAACTAATTCATTTAGTATTACAATTGACACATATTGACATGTATGTCAGGTGAACTTATTAATTTAGTATTCCAACTGACGTATATTGACATGTCAACTGAATTCATTGATTTAGTATTGCTCGCTCAGAAAAATCAAGTTATTCTTGGTACTGTGCACTCACAATGAACAAGTTGCCCGAACTTAGCTATTTTAAGTAAATAAACATGATCTAAGGCAAAGAGTTTGCATATTGCAGGTTATTAGATTTTACAGTATGGAAATCTCTAAGACTTCCTAATGCCGCTTAGCAAAAATCAACCCTTTAAACATCAAAGTGGTTTGTTTTATTTTTTTGGAAACTGAAGAACCTGCTCGTTATGGTCAGGAATGGTCCAAATTCAAATGAATTGTTATTAAAAAGTTGTACCTTTCTGTGCAGCAGTGTCTCTGCTGGCCTCAAGGAGGCAGCAGGTTTCTTTCAGTCTGCATCCATACTGTTCGTTAATATTCCCATCGAATATTTCCCACAGCTGTACTTTATCTTTTTGTGTTTATAATTTTCTAATTGCTGTTGTTGTTTTTACTTGTTTTAGTTCAGCGCCAAAGTTTTAGAGCTGGCGCGGAAACAGAGGATGAACACCGATGTCCGAAGAAACATCTTCTGTGTGCTCATGACCAGCGAAGATTACCTGGATGCGTTTGAGAAACTGTTGAGGTTTGGTTTGGCTCACGTCTGTGTGTCATTCTTCAGTTATTTAAGTAGCCTCGCTCATTTGGAAAGTTGATTTTTTTTTTTTTAAATATATGATTTGCTGTGCTTAAAGGATGGGTCTGAAGGACAAGCAGGAGAGAGAGATCGTGCATGTTCTGATGGACTGCTGTCTCCAAGAGAAAAATTTCAACGCCTTTTATGCCGTACTGGGAGAGAAATTCTGCTCACACGACCGGCGCTTCCAGGTACCCATACTGGCAGAACCACGTAACACAGATGCTGCTCGTTCATTCACCGATTCTGGTATACGGTACATCCTCCGTAAAAGGCTCTATTTTTCGAGTCTAATAAGTTTGCATAATCTGTTTTTAAAAATGCTCCATTACGAGATTTAATCTTGTGCGTGTGACCACCCAGTCTCTCAAACTGTGTGTGTGGCCTGCAGTTCACCTCTGCAGTGTGGGAGCCTCTAACACCTCCGGCTTCTGATTTGACTCAAACTGTGACTACAAACAATGGGGTTGAGACCGCACTTCCTACTCTGCCGTCATGTAGGCCAGCAGCTCATATCAGAAACTGGCGACCATTGTCCTGATCAAAGGGCTTCAGAACGGAGCTGATGGGAACGTTTGCTTTTCACATGTAAACTGGGTTCAGATGCGAGGCTTACCTGTGTAGAGGAGTTGGTTATTCAGTGTGCTTGATTTGGGAATTGCTGATAGTAATGCTGTGCAAAAGTGTCATTTCTTTATCATTTGCTTTCAAGGAACCAGTTTCCTATATTTTTTTTTTAAAAAAGTGGTTTTCAGCAAAAGCTCTTCAGGCTTTCTGAAGGTTTTTCTAAGTTTTTGTTTGGGCAAAAAAAGTACAATCAGATTCATTTTTCAATATGACACTGATCCTAAACACTGCCAGTGCACTAAAAGCACACAGTGGAACACTATCAGTCATGGATTGGCCTCCCCAGAGCAGTGTGGGATCATCAGAGAACAGCCAACATCCAAAGAAGAGCTCTGAATGTCCTTCAAGAAGCCCGGAGAACTGTTCCTGAAGCCTACTTTAAGAAGTACTATATTATGTGTCTTTGTGGATTTAATTATTCCTTCTTATCTTTCTGCATCCTCACAGATGACGTTCCAGTTCAGCCTCTGGGACAAGTTCAGGGAGCTGCCCAGCCTTTCCAGCAGCACCTTTAACAATCTGGTCCAGCTGGTCACGTGCTTCCTTCAGAGGAAATGCCTCTCGCTCTCCATTCTCAAAGTAATCAATATGTTGTGTCTGTATTCCAGGTATTCCGTTGATTTTTCTAAATGAAACGTTTAAGCGCGTTCTTTACATTCACCTCTGTGATTGTGTCTTTAGGTAATAGAGTTTGGGGAACTGGATAAGCCCACAGTGCGCTTCTTGCGTCAGGTGTTGACCAAACTGCTGAAAGAAACTGAGCCCGAGGAGCTGGCCGGCATATTTGGAAGGTAGGGGATAGTTTTTTTTTCCCTCATTATAGAAGTACTGCATTTGATTTAGGAGAAAGTCTCGGTAGACTGTGCAGAAGGCAGGACAAGTGATGCCTTCTCACTCACTGTGAAGTCTCCACATTACCTGAGCTACGATTCTCACATCGGTGCAATCGGACATCACACAGACTTTGTACCAGAGAGCTGGCTGGTGAAGGATGTGTAATGTCCAAACCGACTACCTCAGACATTCACGATCTCACGTGGCTGCGAGGCTGCACTTAGGTACGGCAGGGTTAGAGCCATACTTCCTGGCTGTTCTGTCCACCATCTATTAACCGCTATTAGCTCGCATCTTGAAAAGTCACTCCTCTTTGGCTTCACACTGTGTCTTTTTATTGTTTCCCTTCCACCAGGATTTCAGGAATTCCCAAGCTGGGAATGCTGAGGGAGGGCTTGAAGCTTTTCATCAGCCACTTCCTCCTGAAGAACGCCCAGTCCCAGGGACCGGCTGAGCAAGCAGCAGTGTTGTCAGAGCGCGCCCAACTCGCCACCAAAGCCATGGAGGCCAAAGAGGCCAAGCTCAAACTGTAAAACACAGACGCACACACCAAAAAACTCAAAATATGGACTGTGGGGGAAAAAACATGGAACAACAGAAGACCACCTGATACAAAAAACACAAACCTACTGTGTATTTAAAAAAATAAGCAAGGATATGGAGATGATTCTACTATTTTGCCTTTGGATGATTTTGTACATAAATTTTAATGGGAAGATTTTTACCTTTTGAAAATGATTGAGTCCCTCAGACACAACAGCATTTAATGATGTCACTGTATTAAATTGCATTGTTCATGCTCTTGTATATTTGGTGTTGAAAGAAAATATCTTGTGCCTTCATGCCAATGAAAACCTCAAATTAAGCTTTGACTCCTGTCTATAGAAGAATAATCTATAGACAGGAGTCATAATCTCTTTCTCCTGAGACTGCCCTCTTGGAGGCAGAGTGCCGCAAGAGTTAATATTGCAGTTTGGCCACCTGGATCTATTCTTCTAGACTTGACTGAGTGTATTTACACCTTCCACATAGTGAGGCATATTTTAATCAGGTCTTTTTCCGACTTAAACATGGTTGATGGCTGTATTTCTATCATTTGGGTGATATTTGCACTAGGAGCAGAGAGAACAGAGGGGTTTGCGGTGCCGTGCATTCAGTGTTTACACACCCTGATGAAATGACCCGGAGCCTTGAATCTGTCCTATACTATTTGCCAGCTGACACCAGTGCCACCCCGCATTGTTAGCATAGCAGCGTCAATCTGTTAGATTTGATACTTGCTCCTATTAATTAGCTCTACCGGTCTGGCCTGAATCAGTCTAAGGCTTGGGAGCAGCGGCCGGAGGTCAGCAATCGGACACTAAGGTCAGCCAGAGGAAATGTGAGCGCCCGCTGAAGGGAATTCAGAGCTGTTTGAGGTAACTTTAGAGTGCACATTACTTCATCAATGCAGTCAATTGAGAATATCGGTGGAGAAGCTTGAGAATTTGGCTGCCGAGGTGGAGATAATGGGATCAATGGGTACACTGTGCAGTCCATACACTGGCCATTGTGTGCACCCGCGAGCCGGAGAGTTTCCTTCAGCCTCACCTGGTGTGCTGTTGGGGTCTGACCCTCAGCTGAACTTTGATTTAGTCTGCTAAAGCAAACAGCAGACGATAACCAACAGATCCCTCAGTAATCCTGATACAAATGACACGTAATCAGCGAGACCCTGCTATAGCAACCCGGTCTCACGGCAGTTCGTGTAATAGTCACGAAATTTAATCTTTTGATTTGTGTTCATGAACACGAATTTTCCTTTATTTTCATGTTCCTCGACACGATTTGTAACCTGCCTGAAATACAGTGGGATAAAAATCGTGTCTCTGAGCACGACTTTTAACTTGCAGTATAAGTCAATTAGAATTTTTTTTTCGTGGCCCCATCACGTTTTAATATTTTATTTTATTTTTTTTTTTACTGGAAGCTCAGAAGCTGAATTATGCCTTAATTGCGATCCTTAGCCGTCACCTTTCCTTTTGACATTTATTTTATTTTATTATTTCTTTATTTTGAACTGGGAGCTCAGAAGCGGAATTATGCCTTTTAATTGCGATATTAGCCGTCGCTTTTCCTTTTGGCATGGATGGGGTGCTTATTATGGCTTTAACGACAATATTTGGGAGAGGGTAGGGGGGTCAAAGTGCATATTTACGTGTTTATGGTTATGCTATACTAAGTACTACGGCAACAAGTACTACGGTACCCATGAGCCACATCAGTGTTGACCACATGATCCCATGATCTTGACCACGGTGCGTGTACTCTGCTCGCTGTCCAGGTAAATTGCACGCTTACTAGTTTAATTGATAAGATGGAAACCTTTCTCTCCTTTTGCATGCTGGTTTACCTTTTTTTATTTGTTTATTTATGCAATGCGTTATTCCCTGACCAACGACTTGGCCATTATCACGACCAAAAACTAACTTTTGAATAAGTTGATTAATTGCTAGCTGGCTACTATTCGCTTAAGCTAGCATCGGTTTAAATGAGTGGAAAAAGTGGGTTCAGTACGTTTGTGATAGTAATAACTAAGCTTGTTGATTTTGTCGGTTTTTGGTTCACACTTAGGTTTATGACTAATAATGCACTGTCTGAGGGTCACAATAAGCATTGTAACTGCTTTATAATAATTTGTTCTATAATGGCTGTTTATATCCTGCTAATAACTGTGGCTAGCTTCCACCTTCTCATAAAGTCTCTCAGTCTGTTTTTCATCGTCTATCTCTTTCTCATTATCTAATCTCCAGTGTGATTGTCTGATCACGAAAATATGGCAATGAGGCATAAGCTTGACCCCAAGAATCCCCATTATCAAGAGGGGAGAAGAATGGCTATTAAAATGAAGCTTGATCACATGCTAGCTGAAGCAAAGGTCAGTTTTTTTTATCCACATTAATCATTTTGTGTTTAAACCGTTGTGCTGTATTTTGATGTGCATAAAGAAAATTAATTAATAGATTGTAAAAATATGCATCCAATGTGTGATGTATTAATGTAAAATGTAATAAATATCTTCAATGGTAATTGTTATAGAAGCTGTTTAAAATAGGAGCACACTGTTGGGTTATGCTTTCAATTTTAGTCTCTCTCTAGCTTTCATCATCCTGTATTTTTCCCTTCAACATACAGACAGCAGCTGAAATGAGGAAACGAGTCCATACTGGAGAAAGCCCTCTAAAGAAAAGGAACGTTGTGGGACGAGGGAAGCCAAGGGGGAGGCGGGGAGGACGCAGAAAAGCCTCAGCTACAGGTAGATATTTGATATATCTGACATTTATTCACATTGTAAGCCTACTGAGTTTCTATTTCTTAACTCACTATTTAACAGAAACGGCAGAGAGCACCCTGTCGTCACATGTTGAGGTTCC
>VOQJ01032421.1:3516-15907 GCA_015052665.1 Apistogramma diplotaenia
ACTGAGCCCGGACCAGATCGACCCGGCGCTGCTCGCCAAACCCACAAAGACCAAAAAGAAATGAGGGAATGTTTCTTTCCTGCTCCTGACTCGTGGAAGAAGGCTGAAAGCTCAGGAAGTGCAGATCAGGTCACTTCCTGTTCGGCGTTCGGCCTTCCTCCGAGTTCAGAACAAACAAGAACATGGTTTCTTTTCCTGATGTGACATCAGCTGGTACCAGCTGTCTGAACCAATCAGCAACTCAAGTTTGTATTTTATTAGTCCAATCAGAAAGCAGCGTTTCAGACGCGTCTGTCCACTTTGAATTTTTAACGACTTCCTGTTCAGTTTTCAATAAACATCTTTAAAACTAAACATCAGCTGTCAGTTTCTGAGCGCTCGTGGTTCACATGCAGCTCTGCAATGCATGATGGGAGTTCAGAAGCCAGGGTTCCAGGAAATGGCCTGCGGCGTCTCCACCTCCTCGAAGCACACGATGACGTCACCGGCCCTGAAGGCGACGCTGCCGTCAGCTGAGAGGCCACACTCCATCCCCACCCTCACCGTCTGCACGTCGTCTTTGTGGTGCTTCAGCGCCGCCAGAGAACCTGCGGGAACAGCGGGAGAACGTTAGAACAAGTCCGGTCCGGGTCGTCCTCTGCTCCCGGGTCGGGTCTGGTTCCGTCTCACCTTCCCACACCGTGTCCCGGCCTCGGATCAGTCTGAACTTGAGCCGCCGGTCCAGCTGCCCCTTTTTAACGCGGCAGCCGGCCACGGGAACCTTCTTCTTTCCCACGGTGACGTCAAACATGGCGAGAACCGAGGCCTCACCTGCGGGGGGGGGGCAGGTGAGAGAAGGAACCTTCATCATCTGAGACACTGAAAACTGATGCTCGTTCGGACTGAGTGCTGCTTTCTGCAGGTCTGTGATCAGAAGGCTGATTAAGTCAGTTACCATAGCAACTGAAACAGGACAGGAACAGCCTGCAGCAGGTAACACAGGAAGCTGGTGAGCAGCTGGCTGAGGTGACCCAGGGTTTCCCCCAGCAGAGTCTTCATCACTCTGAACATCACCTGCTGCTGACCCCTCGGGTCATGTGGCCGTGTGATCAGCTGACTCACCGACGATGTTCTCGGAGACGAGTGGCGGCAGCAGGCTGCTCAGGTCCTCCTTCAGCTGATCCACCAGCTTGTAGATGACGCTGTGCAGCCTCAGCGGGACGCCGCTCTTCGCCGCCAGCTGCTCGATGCTGCGGCTCGCCTTCACGTTGAAGCCGTAGATGGAGCCTGAAGGTGAGACGTTTAAAAAGCAGTGAGCTTGGTAAAACATCACGAATGCAGGTAAAGCAGTTTGATGGGCAGAGCGAGACTCCGAAACGTTCGCTTGTACCTCCAAACGTTGCGGCCATGTTGACGTTGCTCTCGGTGATGTCACCGATGCCGAAGTGGACAAGCTCCAGGTCGCACTGCTGCTGAGCGTTGTAGCTGTCCAGGATGTTCAGGAGAGCTTCCACCGTGCCGTCCACATCACCTGAGGTCAAAGGTTTTTGGTTAGTGACATCAGTGGGCGGAGCCTGTTAGAGGCTGGCCTCGTACAGACCTTTGACGATGACCGGCAGGCTGAGGCGGTCCTTCTCGGTCTTTTCGCTGGGCCTCGTGGCGAAGCGGGTCTTGTTGGCGCGGTAAAGCGCCACCTTCCTCCTCCTCCAGCTCAAGTTGGAAAACACCGCCCTCTCCCTGCGGTACTCCTCCAGGTGGAGCTTCTGCTTCTGCTCGATGAGGCTCTGCTCCTCCTGCAGCTTCTGCTGCTCCTCCTCGTGGCTCCTCCACTCCACCACCTCCCTCGCTCGCTGCTGCAGGAGCCAAGGAGAGAGAGAGCTCTTATTATGGCGGGAGAATGCCATGGCAACCACACACTGACATCCAGATTTTCCCTTCAAGTTAAAACGTAAGTTTCAGACTGTTGTGACTTTGTCACCAGCTGAGCTGCTGAACTCTTTCATTCCTTTATTCACATTGTGATGTCAGAAGTATTGATGATGTCAGGAGCCTGTTTGGTTTCTCAGCTCTGAGGTCAGACTCACCTCAGACTCCACCTCCAGCATCGTCTCTCCGGCAGATGGCAGCTCCTTCCAGCCAACCACCTCCACCGCAGCACTCGGCCCCGCCTCCTTCACCGCCCGCCCGTTCTCATCGAACAGGAAGCGGACTTTAGCCCAACATTTCCCAGCAACCAGCACGCAGCCTCTCTTCAGCGTGCCTCGCTGGATAATCGCCGTGGTTACGGGCCTGAGGAGACAAAGCTGGTTCTGTTAGGTCCGTTTAGCCTCTGATGGTGCTGTTTAAGCAGACTCACCCTTTGCCTTTGTCGGTTCTGCTCTCAATGAGGAGCCCCTCCACGGGGCCGGTAGGCTCCGCCTTCAGCTCCAAGACCTCTGCCAACACCACCGTGGCCTCAGCCAGAGCCATTAGGTTGTTACCCTGACAACAGTATGAATGACATCATCAGTTTGCAGCAGGTTCAGTGTAATGCTCTAATATGTGACATGAGATCGTTAGTTTTGTTTCGATCTTTCACCGCAGCTGCTCAGCGGGTTTATGACCGTCTGCTCTGCTGTTCCTTTAAATGACTTCGGCTTCATTCTGCCGCCATCAGGCGTCTGCATTTACCGATGAGCTCACCTTCAGAGCGGAGACGTGAATCGCCTGAACGTCTCCTCCAAACTCCTCGCAGACGACATCGTGAGCGAGCAGCTCCTGTTTGACCCTCTGAGGGTCAGCCTGAGGCTTGTCACACTTGTTCACCGCGACGATCATCGGGACTGAAGCAGGCGAAAAGAGTAGAAACACCATTAGACGCAGACAAGAGAACAAAGTAAACACAAAGATGAAGCTTCATCTGAGGCCTTGGCTGCTCGAGTTCCGACCTTTGGCCCTCCTGGCATGCTGGATGGACTCCACAGTCTGGTTCATGACACCATCATCGGCTGCCACCACCAGGATGACGATGTCGGTGGCGTTGGCTCCCCGGGCTCTCATGGAGGTGAAGGCAGCATGACCTGGTGTGTCTAAGAAGGTGATCTTCTCACCTGTGGGCAGCTGGACTGCAGGAAAGGATCGGGAGTGCTTATATATATATTTTCACAATAAAACCTCATTAAAGAGCATTGTGATCGGTCAGTTTCACTCTACTGGCAAAAGCTTTTAATTTGAAAGGTCTGCAGGAAGTTGTTTACTGACGATCAGAGTGGTGTTAGCTCAATAAAGCTTTAACGTCTTATTAACAAACAAATATTTATGGTGTTTTTTCTGTTTGCCGGCGTGTTTACATAAAGCTCAGTGTTCTGTTACCCAGGAAGGCGCCGATGTGCTGCGTGATGCCACCAGCCTCTGTGGATACAATCTGACTCTTCCTCAGACTGTCCAGGAGCGTCGTCTTTCCGTGGTCCACGTGGCCCATGATGGTCACCACCGGGGGGCGGGGCACCAGCAGGGCGGGGTCAGCGGGTGGCCTGAGGGGGGCGCAAGTCACAGAGAACTTTATTCTACCGACTGCTGCTGAGCTAGAAACAAGAGCCGTCACTTCCTGTCACCTCCTGTGGGCGTCTCTGTTGGGTCGCTCCCGGGTCACGCTCAGTTTGGCCCATCTGAACTTCATCCCCGACCGCGTCACCGCCTCCTTGATCCACTGTTCCTCCAGAACCGTGTCCGGTTCCAGCGAGTCCACGTCCACCGCCGTGTTCAGCAGCGCCTCAAGCACGTAGTCTGAAATCCCAACAAAACTTTATTTACAGCAGCTTCCGTGTCAAACAAAGCTAAGGAGGAAGAGGCGGTTAACCAATGAATCTGCGGCTCCACAGTCGGCTCCGCCCCTTCCTGCCACATCCGCTTTTTAAAAACAAAGATGGTGACGGCTTCAGAACCTCAGAAACCAGCGGCTGACATCACGGCGGCTCCGGGACACTTACCGAAGTCTTTGTTCATGGCCTCGGCGAGCGCTGCCGCCGTCATCCCCTGCCGGATCTCCACTTCCTGTTTCTCTGCCTTGGGTTTGACCTTCTGGTTCTTCTGATCTTTCTTCTGATCTTTGACCTGCAGCTACGAATAATCTTTATTATTACACACAGCAGACGAAGGAAACCCTCATCCATGTCATCACTTTCACTGTAGACACATTCACCTGCTTGAAAGTATACTTCCTGTTCTGACAGGTGAGCAGGGGGGCAGCGCTCCAGGAAGGGTTCAGCAGGCCGGGAGACAGGAAGTTACAGATCAGAGCCGGATCGGCGTGGCCGAGTCGCCGGGCGCCCCGCATCACTGATGACACCACGTACATGGCTGCAGAGGGACAGGTGACCAAAGGAGAGCAAAGATCTGCAGGTTAAACATCAGGAGACCACAGCTCCTCGTGTCAGAGGGTTCAGGATGGAGGAGCAGAGCTGAAGCCAACGATCAGGGGAGTGTGTGACGCACTGCGGGGACCTCCTCACAGAGGTCCGAGTTTGGCTCCAGGTTCTCAGCATCAGCAGCTTCGGCACTAAAAATCGCTGTGATTTTATTCCTCTTTGGGAGGAAGGATTTTTACTAAGAGTTCACTGATTGCCAACCAACTGACTTCTGACGCTTCAAACGCACTGGGAGTAAACCCAGCGGATTAGTAAGCCTAAACGTGCGGAGATGGAAGCTGATTGGCGGATTACACGGATGCCGAATTGATCTGAAGGGTCTCTCAAAGCAGTAATAATACTTTACATTTTGTTTTGAAAGATCTCAGCACCAGAAATGCACAAATGTAATATTTTCTAAATGACGTCCGGTCGCCGTGTTTACAGTCTGATATCAAAGGAATCAGACGCAAATGTCGGTTTATTCAGACGCCGAATGTGAGACTTAACAGTTCTGATCAATGAGGAAAATCATCGATCCGCAGAAAACGTGAAAGCTGAGAGTTGTTAACGATTCTCGGTGTGATTCGGCTCCGTTTGTGAGTGAAGTTCGGCTCAGACTGACCGGACAGCGTTTCCAGCCTCCGGTTACGGTCGTCCTCTCAGCTCATCGTGAAAACGTGGAAAAACCCGAAAAACACCAACCGGTTCACCTGCGACAGGCAGCCGCCATGACAGTCAGCTCACACACCGGAAGCGCTTCTTCTTCTTCTGTTCGGTTTGCGTGTTGCTGCCCCCACAGGTCAGGGGAGGAAGTTCGTCACCATCCTGCACCACCCAAATATCTTTATGGAGCAGTGACGTCATTTCTGCTGCTCGTCACTCACCTGTTTTTGTGTTTATTAACTATCATTATTAAAGGGCCCGCCTCGTTTTTACTGACAGGTGTTTGCACCGCTGGGCTTCACCTGTACAAATGTACCTGGTGTGCAGAAGCGGGGCATCATGGGAAACAGGATGCAGATTTCTGACTTTCTTAAACACCTCTTTGTTTTGTTTCGTGCGGCGTTTACGGTTCAGTTCCTTCTTTTCGGAAACTCAGCGAGCTGCACGAACACGTTTTTCTTCTAATTACAGAAAACATCCACGTCATACCTGAGGACACACCTTTGCTTTACAGCATGAAACTACAAGCTGAGATCAGCTGAGGCTCCGTGGAAAATACAACCAGAAACATCACAGAAAACATCTCATTTTTCAACTGAGAAAAATAAACAATTTTTAGTAAAATATGAGTTTGATGGCAGCGACACGTCTGAGTTTATGGGACTGTTTTTATTCATGTTACACAGCTTTTCTGGCAGCAGTCGTTCAGGCCTGTCTGTGCGCTCAGCAGGGTCTGAAACTGGTTTCCAGTCATCGCCTCACTTTTCCCAGCACACAGCCGTGTGTGTCTGCACTGCCTGCAGTGACGCAGGGGTCTCCTCACATACAAGGTCTTGAATAATCAGGCCCATCTTCTCTTAAAGACCTCATAGTACCATATCACCCCAGCAGAGCACTTCGCTCTCAGACTGCTGGCTTACTTGTGGTTGCTAGGATACTTAAGAGTAGAATGGGAGGCGGAGCCTTCAGCTTTCAGGCCCCTCTTCTGTGGAACCAGCTCCCAGTGTGTGACAGACAGTATGACCTATGACCTCTGATGACCATGACCTTCCCCCTGTTGCTCTTAATAATTCCTGATAAATGATCAACAAAGACACAGCGCCACCGTGTGGATGTAAATATTTATTTTCTACCTTAAATATTTTCTTTGTTTCTCTTTATTCTGTTTTGAGGTAGAATTCTTTTATTTTTTTAACTAAAGTTTCATACAAACAATTTTCTACTGATTTTTACTTCCTAACATCTGGGATTAAACACGGATTCATCTTCACTTCTCAGACTGCATCATCATCATCTTCTGACAGGACAACACTGAAGTCTGATTGTTAGCACCACCGTTATAAATAAAGTTGTATCAAATGTTTGGTCAGCGTTTGTGAGAAAGGCACATCCCGACAAACCAGACACGCTACACGACGCCCACGGGTTACAGCGACACGCCAGGACTACAGGAAACACGTCCTCACAGCAAACGTACAACAGGAGGCGACGGCTGCCATCGGCGCCACCTGGAGGCCGAACTCAGAGCTCAGACTGAAGGAGCAGCATCAGAGGGGACGAGGAGGAGACTTGGGTGGACTCAGGAAGACCCAGGTGGACTCAGGTGGATCCGAGGAGGACTCAGGTGCGCTGCAGAGGCCTTACTGACATTTCCACACAAACAGGCTGCAGAGAAAAGAGCAGATATTAATGAGCTCCAGGAAGTTCTCAAATGTCTCATTTAGATCTGCAGGAACCTAAAATCTTAATTTAATATCAAAGAAAACACAGAACACCATCAGATGTTCATGTCTGAGTTCTGCACCCAACATGAGACCTGTGGTGGAGCTCAGCTCTCACCTGCAGTCGCTGCCGCCGGCACTGATCACGTATTTGTCGTCGCAGGAGAAGCGGATGTTGGTGACGTGAGCCGAGTGACCGAAGTACCGCTTGTGCTTTGCCTTGGAAACGAGCCAGAAGGCGTCAGTTAGTCTGGGCTCACCTGCACCCGTCGGAGAGGTGGTGTCGTGTTGTGTTCACTTACAAACTTTTCAGCACAGGGGAAATCAAAGAGCTTGATGAGGCCGAAGTCGTCTCCGGTCACCGTGTTGAGGCCGGCGTGAGAGACGCAGGCACAGTTGACGTCGGCCTTCTCGGCGTTACGAGGCCAAATGCCGAGGACCTCGTCCCCCACGATGCTGAGGAAGCCGAACAGAAACACCTTCATCAGGTCCACAAGCCCACACAGCTGGTTACCTCAGGGCAGCTTAAATGAGCTCGAGCTCAGAGAAGCTGGGATTCGTTTCTCTGTTTCTTAACTGTGAAAAGTTCCTCCAGCTTTTCCCGTCTTTCCTTAATCTGTTCCAGCTTTACTGAAACATGTTGCAACAAAGTAACAAACAGATTGTGTCCGCTTAGTTCCCTTAGAACCTGTCTTGTAGAACATGTTCCCAGTTAGTTCCCTTAGAACCTGTCTTGTAGAACATGTTTCCAGTTAGTTTCCTTAGAACCTGTCTTGTAGAACATGTTCCCAGTTAGTTCCCTTAGAACCTGCTTTGTAGAACATGTTCCCAGCTAGTTCCCTTAGAACCTGCTTTGTAGAATGTGTTCCCAGCTAGTTCCCTTAGAACCTGTCTTGTAGAACATGTTCCCAGTTAGTTTCCTTAGAACCTGTCTTGTAGAACATTTTTCCAGTTAGTTCCCTTAGAATCTGTCTTGTAGAACATGTTCCCAGTTTGTTCCCTTGGTTCTTACACCACAAGAGATAAATCTGTTTCCCTAATTTCAGCTTCGTGCTTTCTCACTGCTCTGAGAATCTGGTCTCTTTGCGATGTCGTTGGTTCCCAGACCTCTAAGCCCGTTTGCTTCCCCTACAATGAAGGCAGACATGAAACCACCTCCCTACATGGCTGTGAGGTCAGGAAGCCCTCTGTGGTGATCCCTGTGTCTACAATAAAGTATCCAAGATGTTCTCATTGTCAAGGGTTCTCCAAGACTCAGCACAGTAAAAGGAACATTTCAGCAGGACTCACCTGGTCCAGGTTGCCCAGGTGATCCTCTCGATGACGGGCTGATCTGTGACGACCTTCCCTGAGGGAACTTCATGCACCTGATGGTTGTAGGTGCTGGTGGATACCTGGAAATACACTGATGCATTTGAAAACTAGCTCTCCTTTTATAGCACACAAAGAAAAGGTCAGAGGTCACAACGACAAAGCCACCGTCACCGTGTCATCGTTCAGTGAGTTAACCTCCACTTAACCAGGAATTGAAGGTACCTGGATGTGTTTGCTGTCAGCAGAGAAGTCGATCTGGATGACAAAGCCGGGAATGTCCTTACAGTAACCGATCCGATTGAGCGACGGTCCGAGAGTGAGGTCGTAGAAATCCACAGCACTTTCAACCGAACCCACTGCCAGGAACCGGTTGTCTGGACTGAACCTGAACAAGGAGGAACCAGAAAGATGAGAAGACTGATCGTGGATGCAGAAGTCTGGTTGGTGATGTTCTCCGTCGTTGGCCCAAACCCACCGGATGTCCTGCACGGCGACGCTGCGGTCTCGCTTCTTGCCCCAGACGGTGAGCGAGTTGACCAGCAGGACGATGAACTCGCCGTTCGCCATGCCGATGGAAACCATTTCTCCGTTGGGGCTGTAAGACGTGCACTTGGCAGGATGGCCCAGACTCACCTTGTTCAGCAGTTTCTAAGACAGAAAACAGGATTAAAGGAGCATGTCGTACCAGCTGCAGACCAAAGACCACCACGCGGTCCCACCCAGACCTTATCAGCCAGGTCCCATATCCGGATGGTCCCATCATCGCTGGCAGAGATGAAGACATCTTTGAAGGGGTGAGTAGCCAAGCCCCAGATCCCACCCTGAGTGTGTCCATTGATCATGGTGTTGGAGGCAGCGTTTTTCTCCCCGACTTCTATGATCTCCCCGTCTTTGGTTCCCACCAGGATTTTACCCTGTCACAGAGGTGGAGGTTACTCTTCCAGTGGCAGCAATCGTGATAATGTGAAGCAGTGCAGTGTGTTCTTCACACCTTCCCTCTGCAGACAGATCGGACGTTCTCCACCGGCTGCCCGGTCTCCAGCTGAAAAGCTCTGCAGCGCTTCATCTCCTGATCCCAAAGCTTCACAGCACCACCCTCTTTAGTTCTGACAAACACCAGCAGACATCCTGATCTTACTTTTTAAATTCAGACTTCAAAGGATTCAAAACAGTGGTAGATCCCTAAAATAGATCTCCCCGAACCTTCTAGTAACTGTGGCATTTATTAAAGCTTGTGCTTTAGGTTTGTGGCCTCCACCATGTTTCAGGAAGTGACCACATTCAGACAAGAGCTCCGTCATTACGTATGACACTGGAAAGTCACACTTTAAAATATAAAACGAAACATCTAAAAACACATTTAAAAGAAAATTAAATAGAATAAAATAAAATGTTGTCAGCACAGACTCTACAGGAGCATCACTCAGACACAGATGATAATGAGCAACATCCCAATAAAATCCCAGAATTTCTCTCAGCAAACTGGAGCTCCGCCTTCTTGGATGGTCTGTTGGTCCAATGAAGCACAGCAGCCATGTTATTGGTCAGATAACTGCATTAAAAATGCTCGAACAGCACAAACAAGGTCCAAAGGTTCAGTTCAGGGACTCCAGTTAGCTGAGGTGAATCCTAGCAGACTGCAAGCAGCTACAGCCACCTGTGTCACTGTCTACCTGTCAGTCAAAGAGGCCACGCCCCCAATAATGCAACTTTTAACCCTTAAATCAGGCATGTCAAACTCGGCCACGCCCCCTACTTCCGGCCGTGAATTGGCTTTAAAGATATGGTACAAATAGGCCCTTTAAGTTATTCAACCCTCTTAATTGGCGGAGAAAGCGGAATGTCAGAAAAGTAACTTAAAGGGCCTATTTGTACCAGGGGGCGTGGCCTGAAGTAGGGGCGTGGCCCTAGTTTGACTTGCCTTAAGTGGTCAAGCATGAGACATGAACAGCTGAGGAACACCAGCATGTTCAACAGCTGGTAACACGTGACTCACGGTCGCTCCTTCCCCCCGGTAACGATGAGGCCGTCCCTCAGGGTGGTGTACATGGTGAAGACGGGCCCACTGTGTGCTTTCGCCACCACCCGCACCAGGAAGTGTTCCCGCCACACGTACACATCTCCGTTGATGGCGCCGGTGAACGTCAGGTTGTTCTGAGTGAGACAAACATCAGGTTACCACAAACCCGTTAACGCTGGAGCTTCACATGAAAGGGAAGGCAGCTGTGACATCATCATTTCTTACGGCGCCGAACGCGACGGACAGCATGGTCTGCATGCGGCCGTCCTCCACCGAGCCGATCACGCCTTTCTTGTACATCAGCGAACCTCCAACCAGAGTCCAGAACTTGATGTGTTTGATTCCCACCGACACAAACTGGGTGTCAGAGTCCGGCCTGAACTCCACCACGAAGATCCGCTCAGCATGGCTCCCTTTGCTCGTCACCTTGGTGCCTGACACAGGTCAGAGGTCAAAGGTCATACCCATCTGTGATAAACACTTTGTCTTATCCATTATAGAACATGTGGTCCATGCATTTATTTCAGAAGCTGTGAGCATCTTGCATTTGTTCATGGAGAGCAGATCTTTGGTACCTTCCTGCCACCTCCACACTGTGATGGTGTGCTCAGGCTCCACCCCCACAGACAGCAGCAGCTTCCCTGTAGCGCTGAAGTTGACGTAGCCAACACCTTTAGCGTGCGAACATCGCAGGATGGACAACGTCTGCTTGGTCATGGCGTCCCACACGTGGATGGACGGGGCGAGGCCTGTGAGAGGAGACCAGAACAGTAGAAACCACACAACAACCACAGAACCAAGGCAGGAGGACAGGACCTCAGCATCCAAGGACCTGCTGGAACACCAAGGAACAGATAGACTCTACAGATGATCTGCTCAGCAGCCTTGAAACTGTCGGCCCAAAGATTGAAGGAACAGGAGGAACAGGGAACCTCAGATCTACAGCATCAAGAAGCAGATTTACCAGGAACTGTGGAACAAACATGCAGTGAAAGGACACGAAGAGCCCAGGTATGAAGGATGGGAAGGAAGCCAATCAGAAAAGGTCAGAATAAAGAATTAAAGTAGCTCAACCAAAGGATGAAGGAACCAATGAGGTGAACCATCAAACTAAAGGTGAACAGGAACTAAGAAATGGAGATGCAGAGTCGTGTGGAACATGCTCAGAGATGTTCAGGGGGAGAGCAATGGGCAGGAGACCAATCGATGGACCTCATTCTGTTCAAGGATCTGGAAACGGGTACCGACATGCTGACTGAGCCGAGCAGGACCGGCAGGTGACGAGACCTGAGAAGACTCAATACCAACAGACTGGAAACGAACATCAGGGGGTTCATCAGGAGGCTGATGTCCTGTGATCATGGCTGCTTCTGCCCAGCGTGTAAAGACCATCACGCCTGTTGTTCGTGCCCTGATATCACCTGCAGCTGATCAGGTGAGGAAGGAATCACAGTCTCACCACAGACAGCACAGACACAAACAGCCAGGCCAGCTCAGCTACTCCACCATGCTGATACGAGGCTCTGAGTCCGACTGGCTTCAGTCTCCTACTGCCATGCTCTGATGATGTGGAGACTCTGAGAACACGTTTACATCCACACTGATGTTTGAAGATGGTCCACAGGCTAATAAAGAGCAGAGGCTGAGCTCCATCCTGCAGCAGGTTCATTCAACTGTCCCCAGAGACACATAATATACACTTATTCTATATAATCACTTATGCTGCAACATGAAAAACATAAAAATACATTCTTAGATTTGAGAATCTAGTTGGTAGTTTATCCAGTCAGGATTATTTCACTGCAAATTATATACAAAGTTATCAGACTGCCTTTAAGAAGCAAAGCCCTGATTTTGGCTTTAAAGGCGATCTTCTCCTGCAGCTTCCTGTGGATCGTTGTGACCTGCAGCTGCAGCCGCGATCAGAGGAGAAACAGCTTCCGAGTCCGACGGCGCCGGAGAAGCTCGTCTTTCCGGCCACATTCCCACATGTGCACCATGAATGGGCTCAAATTGGGTTCAAGCCATCAGTGCCGACCGTGCTGTCCTGAGTTATCGGAGCTTTTGGCCACACCAACACCACCCTCCCCACCTCGTCTGCCACGGCAGCGTGAACGATGTTACGCAGCAGCAGACAGACAATCTGTCTATGAATGCAGTCTTAGCTTTAATAGCATCGAGCTATTAAACAAGATTGATGATATGGATGCTGTAGATTCATTTAAGAGTCAAAAATAAAAAAATACAGAAATCATTTCCCCCCTGCAGCACCCCCGTAGCGCCCCCCTGTAGCGACCCCTTGCAGT
>VOQJ01032429.1:12740-23749 GCA_015052665.1 Apistogramma diplotaenia
AAAAAGAAAAAAAATAAAAAGATTTAACAGTTTCAAAGCTTTTCTTACAACAAAGCAAAAAAAGAAAGAAAAAAAAAAAGAGTTTTCACATTCGGCATGATTCGCTCTCATAAATAAATCTACAAACAGTCACTACTACCAAGGTAAACTCCAGTCTATTGCACGAGTTTAATGCCTAATTCCTCAGTGATCTTTGGGGAAGGTTTTGCGCACCGAAGTGCTTTTTGGATTTCTGCATCGAGTCCAGTGTTAAGAAAACAGATTCACATCCAAATGAATTAACATGTCCGCCGCTCACCAGAGAGAAATAAATGTTAAAGACATTAGTCCTCTTCTCTCCCTCAGTCATTCCCTTCGAAGGGGGAAAACTCATCTTCTTCAACAGGAGGAATTAAGAACGGAGTTCTCGATTTCTCGTACGTACAGTAAATTAAACACCTTTCAAAAACTTGGAAACACACAGTATCATCATCAGGTAGTTATACCCTGCATATTGCATTTCCCCCCCCCTAACAAAGCGACACAGCTTTCAGTGAGCTTCTTATATAAAATAGTTCTGTAATGTACTGTAATAGCAGCAGGAAAATTAATGTTTTGACTTCTCTCTTTTTTTCACAAAATAAGCTCATTGAACACACTTTGCAATGTTGTATCATATCTTTTGTCAGCACAGTCAGATGAGCCTCTCTGTAGTCACAGCTACTGTAGCTTCTTTGTGTTAAGGCATGTGCACATGCCTACGTAGCACATGTGCATAGAGCAGGATAAGGAGTGCTTTTCATTCAGCAAATGAGAGAAACGCAAACCTTCCCCATTAAAACTGTCACGTCTACTCTATGAATGCACAAAGCTGCTTGAGTTTACTTTAAAAAAAAAAAAGAAAGATGAATAAAAAAATTAAATGTGTCAACGTATATGACTTAACAGAAATCTAAATGGGATAAAAATCTATTTAAATTGTGAAATTATACAAGATATGTAGAAATAAACAGGGAAATTAAAGAAATAAAAAGGAAAACAAAGTCTTCACATTTATCATCTTGGCATATATTCCTCTGGAACCCCAGACATGTTTCTTTTCTTCAAGGCGGTGTCGACTGTTCTGATCAGTTCATTGATGTTCGAACGCATCACAGGAGTGTACGGGTCGTACTCCAGCTTACGTAAGCCAGACCGTTTGAAGTTCCCGTCCTTCTGGCCCTCGACGCAGAGCAGGCGATCCTCAGAAACCTTCAAACCCAGAAACTGGACCATCCCTTTGAGCTGGGAGAACAGGTCCCTCTTCAGATTCTCAAAATGGACCACATGCACGTTTTTCCCATAATGCAGCCAGTCCAACGTGTGGGACGCCCACCAAGGGGCATAGTTCTTGACAAACTCTGGCCACTCTGCAGGACAAAGATCACAGGAAATAAATAAATGAGGACGTGTGGGTGCTGGTGCACAAGATAAAGTCCAGTATATGGCAAGAAGAACATTTGAAAATTATCCAAGATAAAATAAAAAAAAATCACAAAATGTCACACTTTTGTATGAAACCCATACTATAAAGTAGAAATAAAAATGTAAAATTAACAACAATGCACTTGTTATACAGTAATTACACAGTGTAGACAGCACTGTGCAAAAGAATTGAGCCATTATCTTAGGCAAGATTTCTTAGTGATGCGGATCACGATTCTGATCCAGGCTTTTGTAAAAGGGTTCTTTACTGGTGCTGGTATGTGCTCTATTGAGTGCCCTTCTAATTTAAGTAGTCTTCAGGAATAATTCTCCAGGCTTCTCGAAGGACTTTGAAAGCTCTTCTTTGGTTGTTGTTTCCTATTAAGATAATCCCACACTGCATCAATAATGTTCAAGTCCAGGCTCTGAGGAGGCCAACCCATGACTGACACTGTTCCATTGTGTGTTCTTCTATCCTCTCTCCTGACCTCCTCTGTGCATACTGACACCGATTTGAACCGAAATGATCAAATTTGGATTCAGGAGTTCATCAGTCCTGTTGTGATTGATCACTTAATTTCTTTTAATGACACACTGCACAGCATGCTATTAGCTTTTGACTAATAGCTCTTTTTTACTACATTATTCCTGTCAAATTGTGTTATATGTTCAAATAAAGAAATGGGAGCAAATGATGTGTTTTGTGACAGGCTGCCAGTAACTAAAGATACAATTAAAAATCGGTTTGCTAATTAATCTGTTATGTGTAGGCACACCGCTGGTTCATCCCTCAAATTAGGGGCCTTTTTATGCTTGAATGATTCATAGGTCAGTGTTAAGTGATTCAAACAAGAATCCAAAACACTCTTCTAAAAATGGTCAGGCACGAGGACGGGACTAAAAAAGAAAGTCCTTCAGAAAGCCTGGAGAACGATTGCTAAAGGCAAGAAACTCTGGATCAAGACTTTTGCACAGTACTAAAAATAAGAATGAAACAATTAGCAACCAAAAGTGAAAGAAAGACAATAAAGAAATTACAGAACTGAGACACACAGAAAATGCCTGCAATAAAAAAAAAATCTATTCTCAGTTATTTTTGTTGTCTCTGCTAATAATAGAAAATGTGCACCTTGAGAATTCAGGTTACACAAGGAGAGAACTGCTCATTATGCTACAATCATCAGAGAGCTTATGCTGCTAAGCGCCTGTGGTCAAAACTGTACTTTTGCCTGTTCTAAAGTTCTCAGAGAAGCAAAAGTCAAAGTGTCAGCGTGGGCTCCGAGTTATGGGGAAGTGAGATGCAAAACGGTGATGTCATTAGACTCAGGAGGTCTGGAGCAATTCATGGGCAGGGAAGACACATTATGTAGTTTCTGAAATGTCGGGACATTTTTGGTCGTCACAGTTACTGCGGGAAAATCCTTTTCTTGCAACTTTGACTCATTCATAATGTAGTGGCCCATCAAAGTAAGAGCAGGAGCTGTGCAGCACAGGGACAAATCTTTACTGCTGGGAGAGGGTGTCGATAAAGTTTAAAGTCTGCTGAGTTTGCAATGTCTCAGAAACCAATAACAGAGGAAACTTGAACATCAAAAACCTCGTCTAAAAACATAACAGGCAGTTACGAAATACTAAGAAACTGTATTTCTGACCACTCTGTTATGCTTTTTTAAAATTTTTTTAACACAAGCCCTTCAATAACAAGAAACAGAACTTAAAATATAAAACATGAAAGTATTCTTCCTCATTCTCTGAAATCGTGTTCTGTTAACTAACAGATAACCCATTTATGTAGGCGCTAAATCCACCAGATAACACTAGAAAACAGCTCACTGTGCTTTGTAAAATGACATGCCCTCCAAAATAAGCTGCACTTGCCCCTGAGTTGACTTTATGGGGCCACGCTGGAAGGCATCAGTGTCTGTAACATCATCTGAGCCCCAGTCTCCCTCTGCGGAGGTGAATGCATTGAATCGTACATGTGGGGCCCTGCGCACAATGTCACGCTGACCCACTCGCTCTGTATTCGAAGTGGCAGCTGTCAAAAAGCCTTTCTCTTTAGTGATGTCACTGCATCATTTCCCAAACAACAGAGGGAATAAACATTCATTGGAAAAGGCAGGCCAAATGTGCTGATGTTTTCACAAAGAGAGGCAACTGCTGGGTCGGCAACTCTCCAGCCTCTGGAAAAATCGATAAAGTCAGACAGACGATACACGGACAAAAGTGGTTGTCACGGTTACTAAGACACAGAATGGTTGGTGAATGTAATAGTAAGAGTAAAATTTGCATGAAATATGAAGACATCTTAGCAAGCAGTCACACATATTTTTTTAGATAGTCACTGACCCCAGAAGATACATTACATGAAATATGTAATGAAAGGGGAAGTTATCAATCACTTATTTTAATCATCAAGTGGATACAAGAGGAACTGTGCAGACTCATCATTAAAGAGTTTCACAATGCTCGCCGACACCCTGGATGGAAGGCAAAAATCTCAACTACTGCACAACAAAGCAAGAAATAAATAAATGAAAAATTCATCTATGGCTTGTAATAAACTTTCAGCTCATAAATCAAGCATTTCATGAACCTTAGGATGATGTGTGTGGTCTGATGAGTCTCAAATCCTGCTGTGACATTTGGATGGTGGGTCAGAATTCAGTATAAATAACATACAATTATGACTCCATCCTGCCTTCTATCAAAGATTCAGGCTGCTGCTGCTGCTGGTGTAATGATGTGGGAGACTTTCTTGGCAATCTTTTGGCCACTGACCATGTCCACCCCGTTGTGACCATGGTGTACCCATCTTTTGATGGCTGCTTCCAGCAGGATAATGCTCCGTGTCACAAAACTAGAATCACTCCAAACTGGTTTCTTGAACATGACAGTGAGTTCACTGTCCTCAGATAACCTCCACAGTCACCCGATCTCCATCCAGTAGAGCTCCTTCGGGATGTGGTTGAACAGGAGGTTCACAGCAGCTGACAAATAAGCAACAACAACTGTGCGATGCTGTCATGTCAATACAGACCAAAACCTCTGAGCAATGTTTCCAGTTCCTTCTTTAATCTGAAGGTAAAACTGGGTATAACCTTGTATTAGCAAGGTGTACCTAATAAAGTGTCTGTTGAGTGTATGTTGCGACGTCAACAGATTGTTTAACTGTATATTTTGACATTTTGGACTTACATAGCTTTCTAATGGACAGTAAATCTCACATCTGCACATCTGGAACTAAAAGCACAAAAACAGGAAACAAAGTAAGCTGCTTAGTATTCAGCATGAGCAGTTCACGTATTCACAATCTATACAAGTAAACATACATTACACAAATTAAAAATGGAATGAAAATTAGGCATTGATCCATTTGAATACGTAACACTGTGGCTAAAAGGTGGAAATGGTTTTCAAAAGGTTTCAAGGACAAAATGTTACATCCAGCCACATTGGTTTAGGTCAAACCGCTAAACAAGGCCAGAGTTTGTTTGCATTTCCTCATTTTCTCACCAGTCTATAGCACCGTGGAACATTTTCCTGCTTGTTCCTTTTCTCTTGCTTTGCAGCAAGTTTCTACTTACTTTGAAGCTTTACTCAAAGTCCAGCACATCACAACCGCATGAAATCAGTACAAAAAATGAAACATGCCTTTAGTGCCTCGGTTTAATGAAGTCTTTCATTTTGTTCACAGTACAATGAAGGGAGACTTTTGTGCAATGTAATATTTACTGATCCAGAGATTTCACCAGCTTACCTTTCCCTCTCCAGTGGGCCTGGGAAGCAAATCCAATATGTCCACCGTATTTGCGGTTGAATTCTGCCATCAGGGCTTTGTAGGGGTTTCGGATCATGAGGATGCTGGAGTCAAAGGCTTCGATTTCTTTCTTGCCGCTCTCGTGTGTCTTAATGCATATTGTCCTCCCACTCCGCCAGTGATCACGCTCCCCTTTAAATCCTGCGTAACAGCAACATGCCAGAGTCACTTTACAGCATCCACAGAGCTGCATTCATGACTGTCTACGAATCATTTTACACACATGTCGAGGCCTACCTTTATTGTAAAGGGAGCCATCAAAGTAATAGCTGCCGGTGTAGAAACCAGTGGCGAGCTCTATAAGGTGGCGAGCCCAAGTGTTGCCAGCTCCAGGGAAACTGGCGAGGGCCACCAGCTGCTTCACACGAGTGGGAAGGAAGTGTCGGTCCATGCACCGGTTATCTGACAGTGGACAAAGACCAACAGGCTAAATTACTGCTTTGCTGCATTTGGACTCACAGAAAACATGACTTCTCAATGACCCACGTTGCTCAACCTCCAAGTTTCAAACTGATACTGAAAGCCATTCACTTGCTGCATAGTTACACAGGTGTAGTAATAGTAGTTTCAACTTCGGATGATTATTCTAAAGAGGAACTTTGTTTTTTAATGTTCTTCTAAAATATCACCAAATAACATTCAGTTATTGATGTTAATATGCAAGTTTAAACCAGTCTGAAACCACTAGCTACAATCACTGCTGGATACAGTTGCAGTTCACCTGTTTCTATCCAGACTTTCTCCACTTCATCATTTGTGTACAATTTCATAATAACTAGTGTAGGAATTCTTGAATTACAACATCCTCAGCCTCTCGGAAACCACTTTTACTCACAAGGTGACTGCACAATTGGTCTCTATATAATTATGATCCAGACTGACTGCTGTCTAATTTATAAACACAGACTGTCAACAAGTTGCAATCAGTCTGCACCGACGAAAGCAACTCATCCATAAAGCTACTTTGCAGTGGGGGACTTGACTCAACTGGTTGGCAAATGGATGTATTCTAGTCACACTTCTACAGGAAATCGAAACTGCTGAGCGCCTGTGTAACTTTGCAGCCAAAATTGCCATCCTGCAGCTATTACATCACAATTTAAGAAGGAATTTCTGTTTCAGATATAAGAAGTTCTGCCTGGACTCTAAATGTAAGCAGTTCATGTGAAGCCACTTTTGAAGACACCAACTGACTCCAAGCGGTCACAGACCTGGCTCCCGTCTTAAAAGCAACCATTTAAAAGGCGACGACATCTTAACTCCATTGCACGTGGTCACGATAAGTTTGTTCACGTAGCAGTGTGCAGCTACTCTTTTTCCTAGTGTGACTGTAGCAGCAGCAGGAAAAAAATGTGTCGTAATTTTACAGTAACCAAGAGAATCGAGAATCTAAGCATTTCTTTCTTTATTCCTCCTGAAACCTTGTGCCAACACGTTCAGGCATTCACGATATATTTTGGTTACAAACCGCAATATCTGTTGAATAGGCAGGTTTCTTTTTCTGTTTCCAATTTGCCAAGAATAATCACATGAAGCTCATTTCCCACAGCAGCTTATTTTCGTTCTGTGGTGTCTGCCCACAGCAACCTCCATTTCTGTTTACTGCAATTGTTTACTGCAATGTGATTCTGCTGATCCAAACCACAGATGTCTACTGGACCCGTGCAACACCGCCCACAACAATGCCTATAGTAAAAACACTAACACCTATTGTGAATTTATGAGCTCAAAAACAATATTTGGAATAATGACGATTACAGTGTTGAACTGGGTTACGTGTCTGGAGATGCTACCCCCCCCCCAATAAAACCATTTATCAAACATGCTGGTATTATTTTAAGTAAACAAAAAGAAAAAAATTTCAAAATTTGTTTTCTTTGTGTATAAAAAAGAGGAATAAAACAAAAATGTTTAACTATGTTATTAAAAAGCTATGTGCTTATTCAGATGTTCTTATGTTTGTGCATCTTTGCACGAACATAAGAATTACGGCGGGGGGTGGGGGGGTCACGCAGTTTCTGGTTAGCAAGAACCTACAAGTGTGACTTCCTCATATGTGACACATCGCTGTGCTGTTCATGTGCATGTCTGCAAAGTCCAGAAAATAATATTACACACATTTTTTTTCTTCATGCCCTCTGCTCCTGGTTAAACCACCCAAACACACTCTGGGTGTTTTCACAAATATAGTTTGTTTGCACGAACAAAATGTTCAGACATTTCTGTGTTTATTCCTGGAATTGTGCATTGTGGTTTTACTGTAGACTTTGTATTTATCAGTTTTACAATTCATAACAAGCAAAAAAAGTATTGGGGGGCGGGGGGCAAAAATAAATAACTTGTTGTGAAACAGAAGGTTATTATTTTTACTTCATGGTGGAAACGGAGAGTGGAACTAATTAGAGCGGAGCCACTGTGCTCTGATGTATTGCACCTGGTCTTCCTAAGGTGAGAGTGGTTCATGTCTTCATTCCTGTGACAGTTCCATCTGTGTTTTGTAGGTTCGTACACAAGGAAACCACACACACAAAAACCTTTTTTAGCAACACTGTAATGAGGTTTTTTTTTCAAATGGACACGCTTGTTTGTCTTAGTTTAGTTTGTTGCCATGGCATCACAAGGGAAAAAAGGCAGAAGCCATGTTACAATCAACAGTATTTTTAAGCTTCATAATGTACCAATTGTGTAAATGCATTTTCAATAGTGGGGTCCTGAACACTTGACATATGTGTGGTAAAATGTCGAGAAGATGTTAAATGCTAAAAGGATTATTGCTGGGAATGCTTTGGTTTAAGGTCTAAAGGGCGACTCGGATTTGTTAGTTTGTAATTTATTTGGAATTTGTTAAAAATTCAGTTATGGTTTAGAAAAAGTAACCCAAAGGCTGTGATTTATGCTGTTACGTGAGATAAGTGGAATTTCTGACTGGCTGAACTGTACCGTGTATCCTGCGAGGTTCGATGCTCCTGAATAAATCTCTATATTGAGTTGGTTTATACAGTTTGCTACTGAGTGCTAGTCATATCTGTCACTGACATGCAGCCAGTGAAGTAAATGACGGACACTAAAACAAAGAGACACGGTTGCACATTTATTTCACGTTTATGTCTTTGTAATAAAAGAGAACATTTGGGAGCATATGAGTGGTTCATGTCTTCATTCCTCTGACAGTTGCACCTGCGGGACACTGAACCGACCCACCAACCAACCTGTGATATAACCAGTCATGGGACCCGCAACATTTGTTCAGTGTGGGTCAAATTACTTGATGAGTTCGCAAAATTGTAGCTTTTTTTCCCCGTGGTTTGGTTTCTGTTCACACAGAAAAAAATCCAAGTGGACTAAAATGCGTCATTGCAAACCACATGACAACGTCCAGTCTGCTTATTGACCAGATGCATGTGTGGCAGAAGCAACAAAAGTAAATAAAGGAAGAAGGTGCTGTGCTCTGGACTGGTGGAAAACACATTTACTTCCAACATTCACATTTATCTGGTTCCCTCAGTTCAACTCACAGCTAGCTGCTACAATCTGTGCACATCTGCGGCATTTGCTCAGACTTTCTACAACCACCTCCGAGTTGAGTTGGATCAAGGTCAAATCACCACAAACAAACTTCCCCGGAGTTCCTTTGCAACTAAAACTAAGACCACCTCCTAGAAAAGGATGGTGGTGGTCTGGTCTGCACCAGAGTATGATTACCATGTTCACATCTGAACAAATGAGAAAGGAGAAAACCACAGTGTTTTTAACTGCACATTGTCGTGCGGTGTAAACAACAAAGCACTCCACACAGAAAGACATTGTGGAACAAGTAAAGGAAGTTGGCTCCAATGGCATGCAAGGCCCAAGAACAGCAGAACAACGCATGCACATATCCCTCAGCTGGCAGAAGGGGCTTAGAACAGATGGGGCAAAGCTGCCTATGATTTTTTTGCTGCCAGGAAGCACTAAACTTTACCTTGAACCTGGGTCTGGTAGACGACAAAATACTTGTCGTTCCCACAGTTTTCAAATTCTTCCCCTTGGCACCGATTGAGACACATGCCCTCGTCCTCCAGCTCATGTAGGGAGAAGAGTGGAGTTGGGAAGCCGCAGTAACATTGATCTCCAGCGAGGACGGCCAGCGATTTCTCCTGAAATACAGCAGCCGTTACACACTGAAGACACACTCACGCAATGTACAGATACCCAACACCCACTCACCCTCTCTGTGCACATGTCCACACACTTATCCACAGACATGTTCTGGATGACTGCGCTGAAGGGGAGAGCCAACGTGACATTGTCGGGCCGGTGGAAGCACCCTTTGAAAATGGCACTGCCATCTGAAACAGTCAAAACAAGTGGCAAATATTACTTACAGTAAGTTTTATTGCTTTTGTGCATCGCTTATATCACACTGTCAGACCAGCACAGTGGCCGAGGCCCTGATTTGTCAGACGACTGAACCAATAGCAGCGCTCACGTCCCTACGGTGTGATGATGGCTCGTAATTTCAAGTCCTCTCTGCGGTCTGACGCTGGAGGAAGGTAATACATCACAAAAGCAGAGCAAAGTGCAGTTGCAGGTTTATACAGTCAGTTTTTCTTTTAAGTGTGTTTAATTTGCTATTTACCGTTTGTTTTCAGCCCCCTGAACCTAACTGAAAAGATAAATTAGTTTTCATTCATGATGGAAATGCTTCTGCCACAATTTTAAAAGGTCGACGCTCAGATTTAAGTCACTGCTGAAGGAAATCAAAACATCCATTTCACATTTATTGCAGGCTGTCAACCTGTCAGCATAACAGATATACAGTACTTATGAAAATGTCTCTGTTGTCAACAAACTGTTGAGAATTAATAACAGAGGCAAAAAACCAAACAAGTGCTGCTTTTCACTGTGACAGACAGCATGATGAAGACACCTTGCATGCTCAAGCATAGCCAAGTAAAATATGCAAATCGGGCTGTGTGTCTTTGGTATTGCTTCCTCTCAGAATTGATGCTGCCAGTACCAGTAAACAAGACTATTGAGCCCATCTCGCCTTTCCTCTGCAGGAAGCATTAATGATCAGACGTGTCAGACTTTTAAAAAAAAAGGCAACCTCCTTTATAAATTAGTTCTGTGTGTGTGTGTGTGTGTGTGTGTGTGTGTGTGTGTGTGTGTGTGTTAAATGTTTTATTTATGTTTGACCTTGTTCTCTGACTAAAAGTTGCATTTTTAATGCCACGTTCTCTCCATTACAATGAAGCAGGCCTGCGGTGCATCTTGTTCATGTTACCCTTCTTTGCTTTAACATGTTGTGGCTTTAAATCCATCCAGATATCACAAAAATAATAAGGTTTTAATAATAAAAGCTACACAAATAACACATCTGTGCAGGGTTATTACAGCTGCTAAGTGCTGGGTTTTATGTGGCAAAACCCACAAAACAGTCATCTCAACACATTTCCTTCATTTCCTCTTTGATGTTCTGAGGCGCTCTCACGTGACTCGAGATCGGGGTAAGAGGTGAAAATGCCAACATGAAGCGCTTGCACAGCAGTTCGAAGGATAAAAAGCAGAAATGAGAATAACAACAAACAAACAGCAAGGGGAACAGAGGGGCGCGCTACGAAGCGAGTTCAGCATAGTCAACCTTTCTTTGTGTCAGTTGGCTCAACAGAATCTATACCTCCGCCCCCCCCCCCCCGCCAGACAACAAAAAAACACAAACACGCCCCCCCAACCCCCTCTCTAAAAAAAGCTTTTCGTTTTCCCA
>VOQJ01032435.1:15037-29343 GCA_015052665.1 Apistogramma diplotaenia
GTGTTGAGGTGGGAGGAGCCAACCTGAGTTAAAGCGCCACAGCCTCAGTGGCCAACACCTCGCAGCCACATACCACACGCTGCTGCCGGAAAACGGCCTCCCGTACACACACACACACACACACACACACACACACACACACACACACACACACACACACACACACACACACCCACTTCCTTCCCTCCACAGCTTTCACCCCACTTTCTCCCTTTCATCCTCACACTTCTCTTTTCCTTGTGCTCACTTTGCAATTGGGACATCTGCCTCTGAAACCTCAGTCAGCATTGCAGCACAAAGGGGGGAATTTTGTTTTTCCATCTCACGGATGAATATCTCTGCAAGCTTCGTCAGATATGATCCTCGTAGCTGTATACCAGCAGTTGGATTAAGTTAAATAATTTCTTTGCACTTCAAATAAACTTTTACAGGTTTTTTGTTAGAAAATATTAATGATATAGAAGTCAAGGTGCAGGCATTCAGTATTTTGCCATATTTGGGGTCTTGAACTGGACTGTGTGTAACCTCTGAAAGAGCAACCGCATGTGAAAGAGTGGCACATCCACTGTGACGTCACCCACTGGTTTCTAAAGACTGGTTTTGAAGCCTCAAACTCATCTTTGGGCCTCTCACCATCTTGACAAACTGAAGTCACTGAAGAAACAAGTGAAAGAATCATTGCTTTGTTTTTTTAAAGCAGTTATTTTTGCTGCCGTTTCCTTAAATACGTTTCCGAGTGGCTAATGGATTTCCTTTCGGAGCCTTTCGGAGCAGTGCCGCGCTGCTCACCGTCAGCCTTTCAGAAACATACCTCGTCGTCTGTTTGCAGGTAGTTGAGTGAAAACTCCAGCATCTCTTTCTGTTTGGTCGTCTGGTTGAAATACCTCAGGGCCTCCTGGGAAAGTTAAAAGGACATCAGCTTTTGTGCCAACTCGAGCAGCAAAGCAGCGAAAACAAACCAACGGTTTAACGACCCTGAGCTGAACAACAAATTTGGCAAGCTCTTCTTTTTTTTCTTCCTTTTTCCCCTTAGTGTTTTTCTCCTCTAAGTTTAGAAGCCTTAAAGAGTTTACAGCAGCACTACATGTATTTAAAACCGGGATACAAAGCAGTTTACGGACTGAGAACCTCTTCATGGAAAACTAGCTGCGTTACAGCTGCTGCAAAGTTTACACCCTGCATAAAAGATGGGAGAACAGAGCCGCCCTTTCAGAACTATACAGCTTTCTAATTACCACCCTGAGACTGTGTTAATATTCACACCATGACCGCTTCATGCTACCACTTCCCTGCTTTGCCAGTGAAGAATAAAAATGAAGAATAGTGCTTGTTTTTTTACTCTAACTCACAGGCCGAGGCTGAAAGTCGTTTTCTTCGAGGCCCCACTGCTCGCGGTAGAAACGATAATACGCCACATTTTGCTGCATCACCTGGTCTTTGGGGTCAAACAGCATGTAACTGGCTGCACACGGAGCAGCGTTCTTCACGTCATTCACTGCAAAACGTGATCAAGTAATACATGTTAAAAAGCATCGCGCAGATCTCTGCGAAACAAAGCTGGAGTCTTTGCAACAGTTCTTACATTTATAATAAGAAAACTGGAGGTAGTGATACATGGTGGCTACAAACTTCTCCACAAAGAAGCCTCCAACGCTGGGCGTCAGGTTCTCCTCACATTTAACTTTGCATTTCAGCGCATCTATGTAGAGATCTGAGGGAGGAAAGAAAGAGAAAACATCATGTTGTCTCAAACAAACTGAACCCAAACTGCTCCTGAACTGCTCCCCCTCTCACCTGCCAGGCTCGGGTAGAAATCTTTGAACTCCAGGATCTCGTACGAGCCTTCGCAGCCGGCCAAGCAGAGGTTATAGATTTCAAAGTACTGCGTGATGGCCTGCTCCATGTTTCTAGCACTGCTGCTGAAGTCTCCGCTGTTGTAGAGCGTCACACTTTTCAAGAAAACACTCTGCGTGAGCAAAGAGATGCAGAACTCAGACATCATCACACCTTTTATTGGCACACACCGTGACAGCGTTGCGGTACAAACTTCGTATGGCTGCTCCTCGTGGTCGATGAGATATTCTTCCACGTCAAACAGCGTCTTGTAGTAGTTCATGTTCTTGGTTAAGAGAAGATCATTTGGGTTCTTCTTTAGGAAGGTGTGAGTTGCTGAAACTGCCTTCTCCAGGTTGTTAAGCTGAGGGAGAAAACAAAGCATTGCAATGAAGTTACAGGAAGGTACTTTTAAGCTTTTAGGTAGCCGGTGCGAACAGATGTCACGTCATAAAACATTATTTCTTGAGAAGTCAGTAAATGTATGATGGATGCACATCATCGGGTATCTGGACCAATATTTCTCAATATGTTTGAAGAGTAATAAAAGTAGCTTTGACAAAAAGTTAGTGTCATAAATACATGTTTTTCCTTTCCACATATTCGTGGTAGAGCAGTAATCTACAGGGGGGTGGAGTGACAGCATCACCTCTCCTTTCAGAAAAGGGTTTCTGATGATGTCTGTTCAATTAATTACAGCCACAGCATGAGTGTTGTTAGTGTGGAAAAGTTGGGGTTTTTTTGCCGACTAAGCAAACCCCCGCTACCCCCACTGTGACTGAAGAATAGGGGGATTGTTTTCAGGGGAACACTGGAAGAGACGTGGCACATGTTCAACTGCTGCTCGGCCAGCAGGAGGGCGCAACAAAGTAGTAGCAAAGTTACACCCCGCATCTAACCTACTAGAAATTTCCTCTCGGTGAGTAAACCGACTCGGCCTGTACGGAGAAGCCGACTGCAGACACCTTTGTTGGCTTAATGCTCCCGTTACGCACAAGCTTTAACTCAGCTTAGTTTATGTCTTACTTAAGTACTGCACGAACTTCGCATTACACGTCCAAGAGTCCCTGTGAACTCACTCCATGTCTCACCTGGTAGTACGCATACTGTATGTACCGATACGGTATCCTTTTCTTGAACGTTTCCAGCAAATCCCTCTGCGGATATGTGAGTTTAAACACTGGAAAATCTGCCTTGCACTTTTTAAGGCACGCAGCCCGCAGCAGGATGTGGCGCATGACGCGCAGGCTGCTCTCCTCGAACAGGCTGTCGGTGTCCCGGCTGACGGAGCTGCAGTTGTGGCTGCAAAAAGCCTCGCTGTCCCGCAGGAGCCGGTGGAGCCGCAGGCTCAGCTCCAGGAACTTGATGCTCTCTTCCCAGTTTTTCGCCGCGTACTGCTCCATCGCGTAGTTGTACGCGGAGTCCAGCGGCATGATGTCCTTCTGAGGGAAACTTTTGAAGCTGTACTTCTCATACTGAGCAGCCACCGGCCCAGAGATAATGATGAAAAACACCAGGCACAAGCTTGTCATGAGCATCTTTACCTCCACGGGCTCCCACGGCAGTCTGTCAGTGGTTTGAATGGGTCAGGAGACCTCCTTCTTTACCTTAGCTCATGTCTGTCTGCACGTAGGCTACGAGAGGCCTGTAAAAACACGGGATCAAAACACGAATATCTGGTCAAGATTTTCAGAATAAAAGCTTTACTTAGGACATAAATATCGATCAAGTTTCTTGCGCTCAGTCTACACTTTATTTGCTTCAGATCAGGGTGGCAGTAATCATATGTATTTGTTTAAGACCAACACACACACATCGTTTGCGTGTGAATATTATTTTACAATTATTCTTATAATGAAAATAAAAACTATTAAAAAGTATAAAATGCATGTTTTTATGTGCCTAAAAAGCTACTGAAAAGACGCATTTCTAGAATGTCGTGATTAACCTGCTTTTCTACAGTTGTGAAAACAATATTCATATTCTTAGATAGATGGGATACAAAACCATCCGGTTCTCTGCAGTATTTTGCATTTATTTAAAATTCCAAAATGCAAGAGCGCAAACCAGCTGAATGACACGCTTTAAATGCAGCCCTTTAGCTGGTAAACAAACTCTTAGCAATTACCGTGGAGAGAGAGCTCCCTACTTCCGGTATAAATCGTGATAATTTTGGTGCGCTTGACGTCTTAGCGTGAGCTTGGAAGAAAAGGGTCAGTATTTCCCACATTAAACCCACAAGATGCAAACAGACCAGATTTAACATTATTTTAATCCTAATGACACATACATACACCAACCCAGTCCATTTGATTTTAATATCTCGAGTGTCTAAGGAGTTAAAGAGTTTAATTTATGCTGACATTTCAAGCAAACGGGCAAGCTGAGACACGGACTGGTGAGAAAGTCCATATGCATAGTTGACACATGGCTTGTGGGCATATCAGCGTCTGAGTTTGCAATATTTCGAGCTCTTAAAGTCACCAGTAGAAGGCCTTCGGGTGGTCTGAGTGGGATGGTTGTTAGGACCCAGATGACAAAGATGAACGTTTTTTTGTTTTCCACACAGATGTGTTCACCAGCAGTTTGATCGGTCGAAGATTCCTCGCATGAGCCTCTGAAATGTGACAGTAGATTATACTTTATCTTATTTTAATTGCAGGCTCGATTCATTTGTGAGATGAAATCATGGGGCTGGGCCTCTTGGGCCAGGCATTACACGTTTGCAAGATTCCATTAAAAAGAGGGATGGGGCCCCGGGGCCACTCCCCCTTCTGCTCCTCTCTGGAGTACAGGACCAGAAAAAGCACGGCAAGCAAGCCAGACAGAAGTGGAAGTAGGCCGGAAGCTTGTTCAGGTTAAAAGCAGAAAGCATTACTAATTTGGGATGGATGGATGCTGCATTCAGGGTGTGTGTGTATAAGTGAATAAGTGGAGTTTTCTAAATTTGGCACACAGTAGATTTGTTTGATTTCAAGAGACAAGGTGCTCCTGAAATTGTTTCATTTATGACATATTCTGAAGCAGGCGGTAACTCACAACAGCACTCCCATGAAGATTAAGCAGATCCACACAAACTCAATGAGGGCCACAGAGGATATGTGTGGGGATCAACATGGGACGTTTTTCTAATGTGGGGAGGTCGTCTGACATTTTAATGTATCCAACTTAAAAAATATAAACACAACAAGCTAAAAGCATCAAATCAAGCTTCAGTTTGTTTGACATACCTCTTACACACGTGTTTCTTTGGGTTTCAGGATGCATCCACAGATCAGCACCTCTCTTTTTGAAGCACAGTTGGGAGATTAATGGAACCATGAAGTCTGCTCATCAGTTTATACCCTGAAGCTCGAGTGCCTTAGGTTATGAAGCAGGACAATGATCTGAACAGCCAGCAAGTCCCCCTCTGAAGCAAGTGAGCAAGCAAATGAAGCACATCAATTCATTAGAATAAAGATTTTAGGATGGCCTAAAGGTTTAAATCAGATGCTTTATCATGACCTTAATCACAACATTCATTCTTGAACAATTCTGCAAAGAAGAGTGGACCCAAATCCCTCCACAGTGATGTGAACTGCATTTTATATTTATTCAAGTTATGTTTGTACAATATAAAAGAAATTGCTTGATGACGTGGAACATGCAAGTGTGAAAAATGAGGAAGGAAACACTTTCTCACAGCAGAGAAGCTGCGGTGAGAAACACAGTTGCAGGTTAACATGTCACTGGGCAGCATCTTTTTTGCAGCTCTCATGCACAACAATAAAGACTGAAAAACTGCTGAAGGCCTTGGAAAGCAATTCTCAGAGCTTTTTTAAAATTTTATTTTTTGCTTATATACATGTTTATGTTTCATATTTATTTTTAACACGTCACACAGGGGGAAGTAATAACATGAAGTGACAGCGTGAGACCTTCACATGCAAAATATTTGTAAACTGCATCGTTTGTGTATTATTATTATTATTGTTGTTGTTATTATGTCACACAGAAACTCAAAGATAGATCTTTAATATAAAACTGTCGTTTTCGCGTTCATGTTCTTGGGGGGGCTATTATTTTGAAACCCTTCACCGGAAGCAGTTTCTGTTATTTCAGCCCGCTTTCGCCGCCAGCTCATCTCCCGTTTCTTGCTGCTGTAGCGGTTCCCACACCGTGAACGTCTTCCCCGGTGTGCGGACGGGCTCTCTCTGCTCGCCTGCTTCCCAAATGGATCTGCTCGTGTGTTTGGAGCTTTTGCTTTTTTCGCACGTGATTACCGTGAACTGCACCGGGCCGTTGCTCGACGTTGTAGTGGATCGGTACGACGTCCCGAAAGTTTGTCCTCGAGAGGCGCAAACGGAAGACTTCATCCGTTATCACTTCAACGGCACCTTTGAAGACGGGAAAAAGTTTGACTCCAGGTGAAGTTACAGCGGCGGGTCACTTAGTTTCGCTTCCAAACGAGCTAATTAACGCTAATTGGCAGCCTCAGTCGCAGTTCCCACGGGCAGCTTGTAATGTTAGCTTTCCTGAAACTGCGGTAACTTTGCGCTTAAACTTGTTCAGAGCGCAGCAGGGACGCTGCTTACAAAGTAAAGTTTACAGTAAGCGCAGAGAAGGCTTACAAATATGCGCCTTTGACTGAGTTATGTTCACACATGTTTACTGCAGCTCTGGTAACTGCAAACGTGTCAGTAGCACCTCCGCTTTCAGAGGTACACATCTGCTGTGATCAGGATCCACGTGAGTTAATTTAGATAGAAATGAATACTTCAGTTTGATAATTTGATGACTCGCCTGAAGAAACTATTATCTTGCAAAATAAATGTTCCTTTTCCTTAGGTTACAAACTCATTTGTATTTCCTTCATGCTTTTTTTCCACTCTAATTCTCATCTCCATCGCTCCCTCTGCAGCCATGACCGAGGCAAAGCCCTCATCAGCCAGGTCGGCCTGGGCAGACTCATCACGGGCATGGACCGGGGTCTGCAGGGCATGTGTGTCAACGAGCGCAGGAGGATCACAGTCCCTCCACATCTGGCCTATGGAAGCATCGGAACAGGTGCAGCGGCGACGTCACTTTCCTGCTCACGTCACTTTTGTGTGCTGCTGATTCGTGACACTCTGTGCTGTGTCTCTGTTCAGGTGGCATAATCCCCCCCGATGCCGTCCTGGTGTACGATGTCCTCCTGCTGGACATCTGGAACTCCAAGGACACGGTCGAAATCCGCACGCTCGGGAAACCTGCGAGCTGCAGGCGCAGCGCTGCAGCATCGGATTTCGTGCGTTACCGCTATAACGGCACTCTGCTGTGCGGCGAACCCTTTGACTCCAGGTGAGACGGTGACGTTTCCCTTAGAAACGTAAACGCATCTCTTTGTTTGCTTCTCACGATCTTTGAACTGCGTTTTTATCCAGTTACCCGAGAAACGCCACCTATGACACCTACCTGGGGCAGGGCGACCTCATCAAAGGCATGGATGAGGGTCTCCTGGGCATGTGTGTTGGGGAGAGACGGGTCATTATCGTCCCACCCTTCCTGGCATATGGAGAGAATGGCTACGGTGATCATTAACATTCATATACTTTAGTATTTGTTTTTCTGACCACTTTTTACTTTAACTCCCTACACTTTTACACAAATATCTGCACTTTCTACTTCTGACATTTTCAAAAACAAGCTCGTTACTTCAGCTTTAACGCCTCTGAGAACATGTTGCATTCCTGCAAACAGGAACCAAGATCCCACCGCAGGCTACGCTGGTGTTTGAGGTGCTGATGGTCGACATCTTTAACCCCATGGATGATGTGACTGTGGAAGAGCGGGAGGTGCCCAAAGACTGCACGCGCACAACGGTGGCTGGAGATTACATCCGCTACCACTACATTGGCACCTTCCAGGACGGCACGCTCTTCGACTCGAGGTGAACCCGAGGCTCTCGTTTTCAGAAAATTAAATAAGCCATCGTCCAAATAAACTCTTTGCAATCTGTCGCTCTCCTTTGGCAGCTATCGGCGTAACAGCACCTACAATACCTACATCGGCAAGGGCTACGTGATCCAAGGGATGGACAAAGCCCTGCAGGGGCTGTGCATGGGAGAGAAAAGAAGGGTCGTAATCCCTCCTCATTTGGGATATGGTGAAAAGGGAGTTGGTGAGTTTAATGTCTGCAGCAGGAGGTTTTAAAGGACCACAAAGTGTTCTGTGTTTGTGCCACTAACCTGTTTTCTATTTTTATTCGTTTTTTTCCTTTTAATTCCCTGTAGAAGACTTCATTCCTGGCTCTGCCGTGCTGGTCTTTGATATTCACGTGATTGATTTCCACAACCCAGAAGATCCACTGGAGATCAGAGTTACCCACAAGCCTCAGGAATGCAGCATGACCAGTGAAGCTGACGATTTGATTCAGTATCGCTACAATTGCTCCTTGATGGACGGCACCCTGCTGTACACCTCGTGAGCGCCCTCTGCTGTTCACTCTGCTACACTGCACCCTGAGCCTCATGCGTGTAATCAGTGCTGGCGCCTTGTCTCACAGATTTCAGTGGGCCTCGTACCATTTTTGTCTTTTAAAAGCATGTTTGCTCGCTTGGCTCCAGGCTTTGATACATGGAAGTTTCATCTTCTGAAATTCCTCTGTTTAAAGTGTCTGTGAATCGCTTTTCAGGGACCAGTATGATTCACCTTCCATCACTACTCTGGGAGCAAATAAAGTGATCCTGGGTTTGGAGGACGGTTTGAGAGGCATGTGTGTAGGCGAGAGGAGAGAAGTGGTCGTTCCTCCTCACCTCGGACATGGAGAAAATGGAGGTCAGTCATCGAGAACGCTTTGATGCAGAGTAACTTTCTTTTTTTTCTAGAATTGTATCATTTCATGTTTTTTAATGGCATCTCCAGCTGGAGGAGTTCCAAAGAGCGCAGTGCTCCTCTTTGAGTTGGAGCTGGTGGAGCTTCAGAAGGGTGTGCCTGAAGGCTACATGTTTGTGTGGCTCGGAGAGACCCCCGATCCCCTCTTTCCTGCTATGGACCTTAACGGGGACAAACAGGTGCCTCTCGAGGAGGTAAGATGAGAAGCTAAAAACTTATTTCTCAGCCATTTTTTTTTCATTATTAAATCAAATGAACTTTGGTTTGCTAACATGGCGACTTCTTCAATGTTCCCCAGTTTTCACTCTTCATCACACTCCAAGTTAAAGAAGGCAAAGGTCGCCTTCGGCCGGGGATCGATGCCGACAGCATCATTAAGGACATGTTTGACAACCAGGACAGCAACAAAGATGGCACGATTGTAGAGGATGAACTGACTGTTCAGGAGGATGAAGGCTCCAAACGAGTGAGGAGAGATGAGCTCTGAAGGAGATGTACCCGTTTCTCTGGCGACAACAGGGACGCAGTGGCCTCAGAGCTGCTGCTGTTTGGTGTGTCCATGTTTACCAGAACACCGAAACCAAAGCAGCTATAAGAGATTCAGCCACAACCATTTTTATTATACCAGTGTTTTTCCAGCTGTGACGTCACATATGAGCTCAGTCTGTGTGCAGAAGCTCTTTGAAAATGATGGAAGAACAATGGCCTGGAGACAGAGTGGTCACAAAAAAAGGTACATTACCAAGAATCTGGGCACGGCCCAACTTCCTCAATGTTCCAGCTATTGTAAGAAGTCGACTGCTTTGCTATTGATAGTCAACTTTAGCTCTTTGATCTCTCATCTCGATATAAAAATGATTTAAAACCACTGTACAGTATTGTGACTGTTCCCATGTACAATAAAAATATTTATTTAAAAAATCAGTGTTGTGAAACACGAAACTTTGATAAGACGACAACATGCATGAGAGGTGAAGGGCTGACGGTCAGGGATCTATGGCAGCAGGAGTGAAAGGAAAGGTTTACAAGGTGGTTGTGACGTACAGTCTGGGGCCGGTGGCAGGATCAAAAATGCTAAGATTTTCATTGGGAGTTGAGATGGTTTGGATATTCAGGGCAAAACACGGAGCAACCAGACGAGAGGAAAAGACCACAGAAGAGGCTCATGGATGCAGTGGAGGAGGATGTGCAGAGGGTTGGTGTGAAGATGCTAGTTCTAGGGTGAGATGGAGGCAGATGATCCACTGGGATGGCAGCAGCTGAAAGGAGCAGCATCATTTTAAAGATTTTGGGTTTTTTCCAGATTCTTGCAATACAGAAAGCATCAGATCTTTCAATAATTTAAAAACAAAAATTACACATTTGTAAAAACCAAACAATCCTGATATTTTGGGTTTTTGCACCAGTTCGTACAAATCACTGACCTCTTAGTAACTTGAAATTAAGTGAAAAAAAATGATGTGGACGTATCATTTCTTTCTACTCCTAAAAACATGTCTATAGTTCACCACTAGATGGCACTGTGGTGCTAAAACATTTGAAATATCTGCTTTCAGATTAAAATTCACTGAAAAGGAGCTTAACTGTGAGAGAAAAGAAGTCATATTTAGAGAGTAAATGCTGAGTCAAGTGCTGCCACTTACGGTGCCTTCTTGATTTCTTAGTTTTCTGCATATTTGTCACACATAAATGCTTAAGATCGTCAAATTTTAACACTAGACGAAGATTACTTGAGCAAATACAAAATGTAGATTTTAAAGAATGTCATTATTAGAGGAAAAAAGCTATCCAATAAGAGTTTTTGGAAGATTTGAGTCCCGTTACATCTGCCATAACACTCCTCCTCTGCTGACGGTTCCAGTGTCCAATAACCAGTGAACAAGCCACAGTTCAATTAGTTCCAGTGAGATACTGAAGCACTGCATTAGGGACGTCCAAAGTTTCATCCTTTATCAACACAATGTCATACGAGTCCAAGTATGACTGCTTCCTCTCCTCCACCTGAGGAAATTAAAAACACATAAGTATCACATCAATTTAATGAGCATGACTGCATGTGTGCTTTCTGCTGACCTTGTCATTAAGGAACCCAATCTTGAGGATGTTCTCCATGTCCTGAACTCCATCAGCCATGTTCAGATCCCCCAAAGAGTCTCCCAGCAGCAGCACGTTTGGCCGCGTGTGCAGCTCCTGGAAGTGGCCGCTGTTGAGCAGCGCGCCTTCCCTTTTATTGTAGATGTGAATCAGCTCTCCTTTGAAAGCCCTCAGCACTCCCTGTGCGAACACATGGAGTCAAATGAGTATTTAAACCCCTGCTGTGGAGGTCAGACCGTAGTTTGTGGTGCGGCTACTCACACACTCATCAAAGTCCATGTAATTGGAGATGACGTTGACGTTGGGATGGAAAACCCCAGCCTGGCGTATCACCTCTTCCAGGATGTCTCCTATCCCAGCAGAGAAGATGAGCAGGGGGATGCTGTGCTCATGCAGGTGGTCAAAGAAAAGCTTGTAGTGCTCCCTGTTTAAAACAAGCAAAATGTCATTTGAGAAGGTTTCCCACATGACACCTTCAAGCTTCAAAGAACCAGTCAGATTTTCAGGTGATTCTCATACCTCAGCATGGCATCGGACTCTCTCACCACCCTGGTTAAATGGTCTTTCTTGATTTGCTGATTTATCAGCAGATCGTGAGCCTTCGTCCACCTGAGACAGCAGTGAACTTTAGAAATACATTTCCAGTGCTGTTAAACACAAGTTAGAGCTGCATTTAGACACTCACCAATCCACCATGTGAGGCAGCTTCTCCTCTACTGACAGTGACGAGTCGATCTCTATGGGGTAGTATTTGGTGTCCAGCTCCTGCAGCTGAAGACGACGCGACAGTGTAACGAAAACTGACCAGCAAATATCCTCAGATCCTAGTTTCGAATTTGCAATATGTCTGCCTGATAATATTTGTTGCTTTGTTGTTAAATATTGTTCAGTGCTACAACATATGCATGACTCAGTGAGCTCAGTAAAGCATCTTTCCTACCTCTGCTTTGCAGTCAGTGGAGATGATACGGCTGTTTTCAAGAAGATCTGCAAACAAAAACAGCCGACAAATTAAAGAAAAAAACCAAATGATCTGAGAGACACAAACGAAGCAGTCAACTCCAACCTGTGCTCTGTGGAATATGTGAAAACACTGAGATTGTAATTTTATATCAAGATAGACAGAATGATACCAGAAGCTTGTTGGAGGCTACCCAAGCCGTGTGGTTGAGGTGAAACTTGTGCACTGAATGATGAGTCTACGTAAACTACAGCTGTATAATGCCAGTGATTAGTGTCCGCACTGCAATGAAAATTTGCTTCTGTTTGGTGAGGTAATAAAAAAATGAATCATATTTTTCCAATCAAATAGTTTCCATTTCTTTAAGCTTGTGTTGTGTACTTAACACTGAACACAAGTCCTGATGCTGATTTATTTTTCCCATTCAGCCTTATGTATCCTATATTAATGGCATTTTGATTCATAAGGCTTTAGAAAATTGCATTACCTCCCCTAGATACTAAAAGTTGGAAAATATGCAAATTCTACCTTCCAGTGAAACAGCATTGTTTTAGATGGTTCTGAGTCTGTTTACTCATCATCTGTAAACGCACTTGCATGCCGGTATACTTCACAAACACACCATCCCCAAAAACTCCGGGTAGCAGAACTTTGACTCGGTCCTTCAGCATGAGTGACGGCACACTTCACCTCAATCTGGAGCAGACGCAATGGCCCAGGTGCACTGAAGCAGCCCAACACGCTACGTGTACATCTTGTGCAGTTATTCGTGTTTCTTAGTGTACTTACTGTGACAAGTGGGACATCTTTTCCCGTTAAATTCAAATCTTGTAAGGGTCATGTCAAAATCCGAGATCACCTGAATCAAAAACGAGATAAGCATCATAAAAGAGCGGTATCATATCTTCATAGAGGGCTGAATGTGTTTATGAGAGGGGTGACTGATGTGGATACCTGCAGGGTGTTGGAGCCGGCCTTCCGCATGGACTGCAGGATCTCTTGTACCCTGTCAGGGTCCTTCATACACCCCCAGTCATTGAATGACTTTGGAATCTGTGCAGACAGAGTACGTGTCGATGAGACAGGTGATGAGGTGCAGGGGTTGATAAGAGCATGAACAAAGTTGGAAGTGTCACTAAACTTTGTTGCAATAAACTGCATTTCAGCGGGACATGCGCTACAATCACGTTCAATTATAGTTTTTAACCTTCTGACTGTATCGACACACAGACGACCCCGCGGGGTTAACAGTGGTCTCATACAGTATGAACACAAGCGTTAGCTAGCTGAACCTACAGCTACGTAGTCTACAGCCATAGAGTGTCTGTGGCTTTAACTAGCTAGCACACAACTTCGCTAGTATCGGTACATGCTGGTATAAACCTTCCTAAAAAATACTACCATTTTAAAAACGGTATTTCAATCCGTTAATCCAGATAAAAGGCGCCTCATAAACTGTCAAAGTCCGATGAATGGGTCTTCTTCTGTGTTTATGGTAGGTGGCAGACCAGCTTAGAGGTGTATTACCGCCACCTACTGGGCTGGAGTGTGCAGCGAGAACTGGACAAAAAAAAAAAGATTATTTCTATAAACACGTTCTTCTTAAAAATCTAATTAATAAACCATAAACTTGTGTCAGTACCTTTTCAAGAAGGTCCTCCAACTTAAAATTAACCTCTAAAGTTCTCCTACACCCTCTGCTTATGATTTCAGTGACTGCTTTGCTAATATGTCCACATCCTCATTTCCTTCCATACCTAAAAATTCAACATTTATACCACCCAGTTTAGATAACATCTAATCTGTATGATTTATAATACTCATTACTGCTGATAAGCTGTCTGATGCATTTTGATCATTTCCCTCTACCCACAGTAACTCTAGCACTATGGCCACCAGCTCTGTGCTCTTCTTATGAGTTACTCTGAGTCAAGGGAAGGTTTACAAGATAGTAGTGAGACCTGCTTTGATGTATGGTTTGGAGACAACAGTCTGGAGACAAAGTTAAAGAGGTAAAGATGAGATGGTTTGGACATGTGTAGAGGAAGGACAGTAGATACATCGGCAAAAGATGTTGAATATGGAGCTGCCAGGCAGGAGAAAAAGAGGAAGACCACAGAGGAGGTTCATGGATGCAGTGAAGGACATGCAGAAGGTTGGTGTGATACAGGAGGATGCTAGTGATAAGGTGAGATGGATGCAAATTATTTGTTGTGGTGACTTTTAATGGCAGTAGCTGAAAGAAGAAGAGGCCACCTGTTTTTAAAGTTAATTTTTTTTAATTCCAAGCTCTTAGAGTGCAGAAAGCATGAGACAATTCAATGATTTAAAAACACGTAACCTGAAATTACATATTTGTAAAAAACAAAGTTAAACTGCTATCAACTGGGCCTGTGAGAGGCTCACTCTGGGGGCTTCAGTTCAATTAGTTCCAGTGAGATACTGAAGCACTGCATTAGGGACGTCCAAAGTTTCATCCTTTATCAACACAATGTCATACGAGTCCAAGTATGACTGCTTCCTCTCCTCCACCTGAGGAAATTAAAAACACATAAGTATCACATCA
>VOQJ01032439.1:0-10658 GCA_015052665.1 Apistogramma diplotaenia
CATGCTTCTGTCAAGCTGGGTTTCTTCCTTTGCTTTTATCAAAAATAGTTATTTAGGAAGAAAGAAAGAAAGAAAGAAAGAAAGAAAGAAAGAAAGAAAGAAAGAAAGAAAGAAAGAAAGAAAGAAAGGAGCACAATCTTTTCACTTCTCACATCCAACAGTTTTTACCATTATGGTGTATTTCAACCACAGCATTAAGTTTTCAGGTCCATCCACCCAAATGTTTTTTTTTATCCAGATTTGGCAACATTGACTTGGACTCGAGGATTCATTTATCAGATTTTGTTGGTCAAAGGTAACTGTCACTGTGACTTCACCTTCAGCCTCTTTTTGTAAACAAAACAGCAGCCGTGAGCGAATGTTGTTAGATCTGTTACAAATGTTTAATTTGGTTCAAGGATGAAGTGATTACAACATGGTGGGCAAAGAACAAGGTCACTCTGAATGCAGAAAAGAAAGTGTTGTCCATAAGAAGGACTTCCAGTGTAAATCTCACCCACAGATGGAATAAAAGGTGGATGGAGCCACGGTTTTAGACTCTGCATTTTGAAGTTGGACTTACGCTGGACATTTAAACTGCAATAGGGACATGAAGAAAGTAGACGGGAGTTCTGGGGGGTTTGTGGACAGCAAAGAGAGAGGTGGCAAAGGCAAAAGAACAGGTTTACTGTGAGTTGTGAGGCTGTATAGTGAGGAGGGAGGAAAGGACCTGTATTGATTGGGCAGAGAGCACGAGCTGGAAAAGAAGTGCAACAAGTTATGGGGATTATAGATAGAGATGGAAATATGCTAACAAGTGCATTTGATGTTGAGAAGATGGAAGGAGTACTTTGAGGAGCTGATAAATGTAGAAACTGAGAGACACAGAGGCACAGATGGAAGGTAGTGAATCAGGAAGGGCAAAGGATTAGTAAAGAGGATGTTAGGGCAGCAATGAAGGAGATGAAGAGTGAAAATGACATATTTTTGGCAGTAAGGAGATGTCTAAGAGACAAAGCAGTGGACTTTTTGAACATGATGATCAGTATGGCTTCATGCTGAGTGTTGATGGAGAAATATAGAAAAGGTCAGAAGGAGCTTCACTGTGTCCTCCTGGATCTAAAGAAAGCATATGATAGGGTATCAAGAGCAGAGCTGTGGCACTGCTGCATGAGCAAGTCAGGAGTGGCAGGGATAATGGACATACTGGACAAAGGATGCTAAATAAGAAACTCCCAGAGAGGAGAAGAGGAAGACCTCAGAGGAGATCTATGCATGTAGGGAAAAAGAAGATTGGTAAAGATTGTGGCTCATGGGGAAGGGATCAAATTACAACTTGAACATGCCTTAATTGTTTGAAGTTAATCAAATTATCCTTGACCAATCAGGCTCTGTTATATCTACTATAACCTGTATATTGACTATATCTAGCTTTGTAAATGATATTTTACCAATCTCAAGGGGACTGATAACTTAGTTAAGTAGTTGGAGTGGCTCATGTGGCACCTGTTTCACACCTGTGTATTTTACTTGGACCATGTCACACTTCTGAATGTAGAACACTGCTGATAAATGCTGCAGTCTCATGTGTATAAACATCTGGGAAAACCCCAGAAAAAAAATATTAAAAAGTGGATTTATTCATTACATATTACCATATTTTTAATGTCCACCTATTGTACCTGTAATGTGGTTGTACGGTTGTATTTCCTCAGTACATCAAAATATTCACTCACTCATGGAGAAAGCCTCAAGTGGCCATAAGAGGAATTGCAGTTTATTACTGCCTACGTTAATAATGCCAGGGTTTTACATGACTGGGATAAAATGATAAGGTAATGACATCTTGTATCCAGAAGGTCAAAGGTAAAAGGCAACTTTCCTGGTTGGTGAAGGCATGCAGATGCGATGCTTCCTGCTTCACTGCTCACTAGAAATGAGCAGTGAGGCTGTTGCTTGTTATGTCAAAGAAGGTCTCCTTAGCTGCTAATGCAGAACTGCTGCATGTTCAAAATCAATAACTGTGTTTGTCTGTCTTTTGGTATTGCAGACTTAGCATACACTAGTTTGGATTTTTTTCCCTGTTCAAATATTGATTTGGACAGCTCTAAGGACTGCATACAAAAACACATTTCCTGTCAGGTGATACTAACTCTGAACCTGAAGTGCAAAACACTGCACCATCATGCTGCCTGCTTAGTAAACATGCAGCATCAGTAACATCCGTTTGAAATCATGTTTGTGTCCAGCAGATGAATCAACCTCCAAACTCTCCTACAGCTTTTTTTATATATTGTTGTTATATCTGCCTGTCACATTAGGTGGTAATTCTTTATGCATTTGTGCTATTTCTGACACCTCGTGTTAGATAAAGTCGCACACATTACACATAAATCGTTACTACACATACTCAGAAGCGCGGCTTTAAATTAATCAGCACGTGTTAAATTGTGAAACGAGAACTGCGAAACCTTTATTACTCACAGAATCGCGGTATTTACTCGCGAAAAGGAAGCTGCATCACTTATGGCATCAATTTTCCTTTCTCATCATGTTGCTTTTTTTTTGCTTTCTGCAGCCTTCCCACTCGGTTTGCTTTTTAGATATTGTTAAAGGGGATAAATGGAGGTGGTTCTCAAGAACAGATAGCTTTAAAAAGCACAGCATAACCACAGGTGGCATGAGAAAATGGAGGACAGAATGTTTCAGCATTAGATCTGGCTGTACAAGAAACCTTCAACCTACACTGCTACATCTGAATGTGTGATTTAGAGTCTATTTTCTCCTCTGATTTTCTGGCTCAGTGTGACCATAAAGCTACAGCTCTATTTGGAATGGAAGCACTGGCGAGGATGCTGAGAAGTGCAGAGCGGAGGGAGGAGGGGGTCCGGGTCTGGCTTGGCAGGGTGCTACAGCAGTTAATTAAAGCTGCTGGGCAGGTATTTCAGGATTAGGAGTGGGTGTGTGGAAAAGGGCCTCTGGTGGCCTTAGCATGAAGTCGTCATCTCATGAGTAATAGTGGCTGTGAACACTTGAGTGTGCCGGTCGTTTCTCTGAGCGCTTGTGGCTGTGTCAGTCGAATTTGCTCGACGTGGTGCGTCTCTTTGTTGTGACTGGCACTCGCTTTATGGCACTGATCGTTTTTACCAGTGAGACATCTCATTAATGTGGTGTTAAAATGTCATTTTTCTGGACAGTCAATCATAGGCTTATTCAACTAGCTAGTAAACAGTCTTATGTAACAGAGTGTGTGATTATTTCTCCTATTTTTATTTTCTTGTCATCACAAATAATGTTGTCATCTGGACACATTATCACCGTTATATAAGATTTGCTTCATAATCAAGAGCAAGGGGCCTGAAGGTATTTTCATTACGACTCTAATTTGCCAAATCGGGACCAGGAAGAGTAGAAAACAAGATAATAAAAAAAAGACAAGAAGTAATTGGTCTCTTGTGATGTTTAAAGAACAAATCCACAGGACGTCATCCTTCTTCAAATAAACACTTGGGATGGAAGCTGCAACAAATTCAAATGATAACTTTATTTCAGTAGAACTCCGGGTCATGCGACCTACCTGAAATACTCTGATGGTTCTGCATGGTTGGATGTATTAATGATGGGCAGGAGGTGGAGTACGGGGCACCGCAGTGGTCTGTGAGGAATCATCTTCTTCTAAATGAGACCTGAGAGATGAAGAGAAGAAAGAGTCAGAAGAAAGAGGATGGCTACGAAACCCATGTCAATCCTGGGACAGGATGTTCATGTGGAGGAGGACTACCGTCTCATCTCGTCTCAGATATCAGTGGGACATACACCAATCAGTCCTCCTCTGTCCTCTCGTTTTATCAGGGAACTCCTGTCTTTCTCCTTTCCTCCTCACTTCCCCACACACACACATCCATCCAGTTACATCACTGCAACTCCCGAACATTCCCTCATTCACGCTCGCATACGCTGACACACACCACACCATACGGCTGAATGTCAGACAGCTGCAAGACCTGAAGTGATGTGGCGGGGGATTGTGTTGCAGAAAACGATGATGATGAAGATAATGATGACGGCTTCTGCTCGCAACAGCAACAATGAGCCCCCCCCCCCCACGTTCGGATGCATAAACTGTATGTGTGTTTACGTGTGGGCGCCTTGTGTCAGCCTGCTTGCTATTCTGTCCGTGTGTCCGTGTGTCACTCAGGCTCGCGAGAGATACCGAGTTGCCGCATCTATCAACCAGACAAACAGTTCCACATGCATATTCATCATTATGGTAATTTCATCCAAAGCGCTTTAATGAGTTCACAACATTAACAGCTCAGTTGAGGTGATGAACAAAAGCTTTGTAGCCCCCCCCCCTTGTAATTCTTACTGAGAAAACCCTGCCACAGACTCATAATGAAACATTTATTTGGTACAATTTTCCTGAGTCTGCTAAACAAATGTGTAGGGCATTGCTTTATAGTAAAACTGTCAGTTTTGTTTATTTATTCCTCGTGGTTTAGGAATAATGTGGGCAACAGGCTGTTTCAACTACTCAAGTTATGTTTAATGAAAGTGACCACCAGATGGCAATTACATTCATATGTGGAAACTGACTCCACTGTCTATCCAGTGTTGTAAATATTCCATTGCAAACGAAGCCTTACGCTCCACAGGCAAAGCAGGCTCTGACAAACTAATGGGGTGAATCTGTCACCTAGTGGTTAAATTAAGAGGTGACACACAAGCTTGTGTCAGCTCTTGTTTTGTCAGTAGAGCAACATCGATCCAGGCTATTGTTTACCTGGTCTATGCAAACATATGAATGTGATGACAGGGAGTCTGGAACCACATTAAAGGAAAATCCTGAGCATGAAAATGATGTGAAGCAAGACGTCAGCCCAGCTGAACATCTGTGGGAGATTTTGGACTGGCATGTGAGACCCAGGGCAAGCTGGAGAGATTAACTCTCTCTCAGCTGGCTTGAGAATGCCTTGGTGTCCGACCAAGGACGGTGTGGATGGACTTTTGACCGTTTTCTCCACCATCATCTTCAAAACACCACAAGAGGGAATATATATTTGGAAGAATGGTGTTCCATCCCTCTAGGAGACTTCCTGAGCCTTGGCGAGTCAGTCAACTCTTCATAAAGAACCTTGCAGCACAGAGGTTAAGTTCGTGGCTCAGCTACAGGTGAAGAGGTGAGGTAGAGCTTTTCAGGGAGCAGGTGAACACACCTGCAGTAAACCTGCTTCTCATCTCTGCCTCCTCCACAGGGAGAGAAGTGTTTGAAAACTGACTAGCTTTTGAATCAAATGTGTCTTATTTGTGACAGATTTAATGTTGAAACTGCTGTCCCTTTGCGGTTTATACACTAACGGAAACCACATGTAGCTGACACTACTGTTACACCACGGTGCAGTTACTGGTGGTCAGAGGTGACAAAAGTCTGGACATTCTGTACAGGCTCTGAAATGTACTCAAAGAAAGTAAATGTTGAATTCAGCTTTGATTCAAAATCATCTCTGCTACACTTCCTGTAACTCTGACCATGAACACAGAGCTTTACTACAATACAGCAAAAGGGCCTGTTTGTCAGCACTAAACCGCAGTATTTTCATACGATCTTTGAATCAGTTAGTGTACCTCATTTTGTTTTGCACTCCTTACCTTTAAATCTAGCTTCTCTGCTTCCTCTCCTGTCCTCCTTCTTACATCTTCCTCGATCTCTGAGTGAAGTTAGCTTTAGCTGCTGGAAACACAGCACCTGTTCTTTTAGCTAGCAGCCACACTGTGTGACAAATTGCAGACACCTTTTGTGTGTTAGCTGATATTTGTTGAGCATTTAGAAACACTGCATTTAAAATTACCCGCCAAATGTTATTCCCTTTATTTTCGCTCCTCTTCAGTAGAGCTAGCTAAGATGCTGGAAGTACCGTGAGGACAACAAACGGACATGTGCCCACTGTTAGCCCTGATGATAGCGCTATAAATGATACATGAATTGTGTAGTTTTACGTCTTTAATCTTTTTATTTGCGATAAGCCCGGTGATAGATACGCCAGTAGGATAGTCTCTTATGTGCTATTGTTCCCTGATTTCTCTCAGACCTAATGAGTGTGTTTTGAACATGTAAGAAGTAGAAAGTGGCGATATCTGTGTAAAAATGTAGGGAGTTAAAGTAAAAAGTAGTCAGAAAAATTAATTCTCAAGTAAAGTACAGATACCTGACAAATCTACTTAAATACAGTATCAAAGTATTTGTATTTCGTTACTTTTCACCTCTGCTGGTGGGAAGTAACGAAGTACAGGATGCTTCATTACATTTACATTTGCATGTAAACTTAGCAGTATCCCCACTACTAAAGAAAATTTCCATCAACTAATGTTTTCATATTATGTGACAGTTTAAAAATGCAATTTTCTGCTGCTTTTTAGTCTTTTCCTGCGGCTCCCTTTAGGGATCACCACAGCAGATTATCTGCCTCCATCTCACCTCACCTTTTATTTAATAGAAACCATAAATCAATGCCATTATCAGTTTAGGCAGTACTTTGTATTTAAAGTGCAGTGATACCAACTGTTGCACAACAGATTTGTATCTTGTTTGAGCTTAATGTGGATTCAGTGATTAACATACTTGGGAAGAAGGGAATGCATTAATAGGGACATCATGCTTTGTGTTTTGCCATTAAAATCTTGCTTTGTGTTTTTTACCTCTGCATTCAACGTATTACTATGTCGTGCATCTCCAAATTGTATATAGTGATTAGCAAGAAGACATCTGGGCACAGAGTCATAAATCTGCAAGTATTTACTCATAAACATCAGACATCATTTCTTCAAGGATAACATGTTGCATGTAATATAGTTCCACAAATGCAGTAAAGTAGACAAAAGAAAGACAAGAAAAAAGTTCCTGAAAACAACACAGACACATTGTGTATCTAGAGTGTAGTCCAGAACGTCATCCAGTACAACATAATGCCGCTTCACGTGTTGCACACATTAGCAATTCTTTTGAGTAGCATTTAGGTAGTAATACTAAGTTGCAAAAATGTGGCCAAAGGTCATTTGATGATGGTCTTCCTGTGTCTACTCTCCAAACAGGCAACTCTGGTCAAATGCTTTACTTGTATTACGGTTAGGTGATAATTAACTTCACTGAAGTTGCAGTAAAAAAGAAGGGAAACAAGTGTGAATCGCATGCAGAACCCTCACTCGTCCCTGGTTAAATGCGGGGAAACAAAGAAATGGCATCTCCACTGAACTCTGTACAAAACGGCTATTAAAAGAACAAACTGGCCGATACATTTTTATCTTCACAAAGGGAATATTTCAGACCATCAAGAACACCCATGTGGACCTTTAATACAGCCCTCTACAGTAAAATTCATGGTGTACATTTGCTCATGATTCTATCAATCTACACTGCTTTTAAAAACTTAGTATGTACAATGCAATGAGTAGTCATTAATCCACCTGCACTATATTTTCTTCTATAAACAAATTCTATGAAATAATAAAAAATACCTTCTGTTTTGCTACAGGGAAACTCCATCATTTTCCTCTCAATGTTTCCCTCACCATAAATGGGTACATCTGAGCATTTGGACAATATGACAAGCTGCAACACTTCCACTGTAGTCATGATTTGCATGAAAATAATATTTTTAAAAATGTAATAAAGTGGCTGCATATATTTAGAATCCTTTCACTCCGTTAAAGGAAGCCTATGCAAGTGCAAATACAACTGAAAACAGAGGAGGAACAACACTGGTAACATCTCCAGTACGTGTCTAGCACCCTCTTGTGGTAATTTTCTACACTTACACTGAAGCGTCCAAGGGTAAAAAGGCGACTTCAAGCCATTCCCCTATACTCTACATTCTGACAAGTGTACAAAGAAAAATGGTAAAATCTGCATTTCCACTCTCGTGGAAGTTTTGTGTCAAGTGCCAGAATTCTAGCAGATTAGGGATTAGGATTCAGACATTCTGAACTAAGCAGGAAATGCTGAACATTCAGTCGCTAGGAGGAAAACCTGTCACTTCTGTTGGCACTTTGTTTGGCAAATTGTTTCCGCCTTTACCCTTGAACCTGCTCTCAAGTGACTTTTTAGCATTTCTGGCCAAGCTCCAGCAAACTAAATGAAAATACTCAGATGAAGCAAAGCTGATTTCAAAATGACAGATAGGTGAGCCTCTCGATATCGGGCTCAAACAAAAGGAGACACGTTTTTTCCAAGAGTGTGCAAAGTGTGTGGCATGTGTGACATATGTTCAATCAATAACCAAGGTGTTCCTCTTAACACCAGCAGCCTTTGTGCTGGTCGCCAGCGGCACTGTCACACAGTCCCTCCGCTTCCTCCAGAGCAGCGAGATTGAGCTCATCGTTAATGGACGTCCGGAGCAGATCCAGGTCCTTTTTGTTGGCCGCCAGCACTTGCTCAGCCAGTCGTGTAAAAGTCTTTGGAGGAGACACAAAAACACGATGAGAGACCGAGCAGATGCAGTTACGACTATATGCTTTTCTGTGCGTGGCCCTGAGAGCAGAATCTCACCATATTACCTCACCTCTGTTATATTATGATTGGTGAAGGCACTTGTCTCAAAGAAGTCCATTCCATAAGCTTTGGCCAGCTGGAAGAGAAATTACAGTGATAACAGCAGCAGTTCAGTTTATTAAATACAAAAAATATTTGGATTTAGGAGAATATCATGATAGTTTAAAATAAAATCCAAAATACAGTTCTAATTGCATTTTATTTGTGCATCATTTAACCTAAATTGAACCCAAATTGTGCAACTTATGCATATCCATTAATGCAGCACTGACCCACCTTGACGCCTTGCTCAGTGGCCACCTGCCTCTTGTCCACCTCATCTGACTTGTTCCCTACAAGGATCTTCTGGACCTTGTCAGGAGCGTACTGCGGGGGTTTCGCCATATGCACATGAGGACATATTTACAGATAAGGATGAGGAAATAGAAAAAAAATTAAAGAGATAGGAAGGGAGAGAGCCATTTCAAATGCCAGGAGGAGACACGGGAGCTATATAGTGTTCAGGAAATGAGACCTAGATTAAAAGTAAGTGGGAAGCATGCCAGTATCAATAGGTGATATATTTGGAGAGACCCATGGAGGAAATTAGGTTCATAATGACTAAATTAACAGCATGAGATCATCTGGGAAATGATAAAGGGGAGTGGCAGATGAGAGAGCTTTATGAAGACAAAAGGAAAAGTCACTGCATGTGGAAAATATGTGCTCTTTCCAATATTTATGAGACATAAAGACGAAACATCATAAATGCAGCATAGCTGTCAGGTCAGTGTGTTTGGCTTCGATCACACCAAGCCAGCCATGTGTTCTTTGTCAAGCTGGAGCCTCCGCACACTCAGTACTTTTGTTTGGGAAAAAATGTGCCTTATTTATCGAGTTCTTAAATCCCCAATCACAGTGACTCACCTCATCCACATCGCTGGCCCACTTCATGATGTGCTGGAAAGATCGCTCACTCGTGATGTCATACACCAGGAAGATTCCCTGAAGAGAGATGGTCACAGATATTTAAAAACAACAACCGTATTTTCAAACACCTTTGAGATCCATGTTTACAGAATGTTCTCAGACGCTTGAACCCAAATAGGAGCATTTCATAAATTATTAATATGATTCCCATAAACAAACCAGGCTTCCACTTGGAAAATTGGCCGCCTCTACTGGCAGTACGTTCTATGTTGTGAGCCATGGGCTGGATGAGAAATCCACTCAATTGTTTTACAGCGCAAAACACGATAAAGACAGTTTTCTTGCAATTTCATTACCAGTTTCTGGTAACTGGACAATTAAGTTTCAGCCAGTTTAACCTCTTTAGCAGCCCGAAGCAAATTTCATGGACGACACCGCCGTGGAGGGCTACATGGAAGGGGAGGAAAGGAAGGAGGGGAACATTTACGACACCGCTAGTCCGAGAAAAAATCCTTTTGTTTTGAAAATCTCGCTGCAGCAGCTCAACTGTGATCCCTTTAAGGGAAGTAACTTAGTGGTAGGTGTAAGGATTAGGATTATACTTACAGCTAAATTTGTACTGATTTTCAGTAGAAATAATATTACAGAAATGTGTGGCTTGCTGTGGCAGAACCAGTGAAGAAGACTTAAGCTCAGCTACCTGTGCTCGTCTGTAGTACTGCTTAGTGATGGTCTGGTACCTTTCCTGGCCTGCAGTGTCCCTGCAAGACAAACACATTTGAATATGCATTGAGATTGAGATTATACAATGACAAGTAGTGTGGTAGCCAGGTTCTTAGAAGTGCCGAGGTTAAAGAGGACATGTAAAAAGCAACATTTTTGACCAAACACCTAAAATACAAATGGCAATAAAAGCAACATATATCGAAAAGCTCACCTTTTCACATAATAACTAAGAAGAGGAAAATTTGTGGTCAGTTGAGCTTCTTTAATGACTCTAGTGCAGCTTTTGGGATGTCACAGTTACCACTAAAGGCAGATGGAAATATGTTAAATGCGGTTTTTAAAGGTCTTGAGATAAAATGCAAAAACAGCAGCTGGTTTGTGATATGGTTAAATACATTGAGTTAATCTTTTTTTTTTTTTTTTTAAGTAAAATTTCCTTACTTTTAAATTTTTTTATTTTTTTAAATTTTATAACTTTTTTTTTTTTTTGTGTTATTAA
>VOQJ01032441.1:5076-15978 GCA_015052665.1 Apistogramma diplotaenia
TTAGTGTAGATGGCCATCAGCTCCGTGTTCTCGGTATCCTGGTCTCCACTGGCACCGCTGACTCCGTTTACCACCACCTAAACACACAGTTTCACATAAACATTTATGTCATTATTCTTGATCCCAACTTGCCAGAACATGCAGGCAGATCACTGAGCTCCTGAAGAATAGACAGAGGGTGATGCGAGTCTGTCAGCATGCTGACATGCAAGGGTGAAGTAATGTCATTGTTTGTGTGACCGGGTGCCAGCCTACATGTTAGTGTGAGAAATGTGATAACATGGGTCACGTGGACATGGATTTGTGCTTCCCACAGGATGCAAATGTGTAACCATTCAAACAAATTTCTACCAAATATGCATCTGAGGTTTATGTTTATTTGGCTTTGCTGCATTTGTTCTCAATAGTGTTTTAAAATCAGTAAAGAAAGGCTGTTATGAAAAGAAAGGACACTGTAGGAGAGTTTAAGAAAAATAGCATTTAAAGGTAATGGATTTTTGAGCTCTTACATGCCTCACTGCAAACTCGAGAGAGTATAGAAATATGCCCATCCATCAAACCCAGAGCATATTACATGCACAAGCCTCCAGATTAAACCCTGAGTGGCTATCCAAAGTTGGCAGGGAAACAAATGTCACTTCACCAGGACATGCACATGAAACTTGGTTTTCACTTCCTTTGGTTTTCTACAGAAGAACTCCAGTAAATGAAGATTTGAGGAGAAACAACGCTTATACAAGTTCCTAACAAACCCAGCAGCGTGGTCACTCTTACATCTCTGTGGGTGGATTTATTAGTTTTATAGCGCGAGTCAGTTCCTTTACATTTAACTTGTGTCACCTGACTTTTGAGCAAATTGGAGGGTATTTAGAAACAAGCAACATGCAAGTTGAAAATTCAGGCTCTTTAGCTGCTCAACTGTGTTTTACAATTAGTCTGTCACCATGGCGAAATATTAAAAGTGTCGAAGTGGGTTCATTAGAGCTGCTTTAAGAAAAGGAAAAGGGGAATTTTATTAGAATCTAATATGAAGAGAGTAATATAGCAGACTGTTGAGCAAATAAACAATGTAGTCAAATGTCAGTCATTTGATGGTGCTTGTTGAACAAGTTAAAGGTCATTTTAACTCCTGTTGAATGTAAAACTGAATCTGCATTAATAATGAAAAGCACATTTCGTTGCCTACAAGTCAAATATATAATCGTTCCACCAGCTGGGGCTTTGTTATGATATCAACAGGTTAACTTAAAGGTAGTCCAAATGTCTGTCCCCACCAGTCTTATGACGACTCAAGAGATCTTAAGGTTTAAGACCTCATCACCTGATCTCTCCAGCATGTCATGGGTCTACCCTTGTCCAAAACCAGTTACATGTGCCCAGGCGGTTCTCTTATTAATGGCTGACCAGATTCCACTGGCTTCTTCTGACATGAAGTAGGAGCTGTTCTACTTTGAGCTCCCTCTGGATATTCCCATCTGTCAGCTGTAGCTACAGGTGAGAGCTTGCAGCTGGTTTAGTAAATTGAGAGCTTAGTGCCCTTTTCATGACAACACTCTAATACAACATCTTACCAGAGTCATGCTTCACTTCATACTTAATATTTAAAGGGGAGCCATCACGCTTTATTTTGTTTTAGGGGATTCATTAAAAAATAAATCCTGTGATGAGGTTTATGATTTCCCTTCTGAGCTCATTTTAAACACAGGAGACAAGCTGGAGTGAATCCTGAATGTAGCAGTGTGTCTCGTGGAGATGATTAATATGCCGTTAGTGAGATTTCAAAATATTTCTCAACTCTAATTCTAGCTGTCAACAAACTGCTGCAGCTTTAAATGAGAGATTTCTTGTTTACTTTCTGCAAGCTGACAACAGCCACTTTATTTTCAGCAGCGATACCTGCAACATGAAGGGTGAGTCTATGAGGGAGGCACAGCATCTCCACCACTACATTTTAAAACTTTAGATCTATAATACACACTATAAACAAAGTATGCTATAAATTAACCAGCAGCATAGGGGGTTACTCTGTGCGTCTCCTCCCGGGATCAAACCAGGGATCTTTCACTTGTTAGGAAAATTTATAAGCCACTACACAAACTGATGTACTGGTCCAGTGGTAAAAAAAAAAAAAAAAGTAGTGTTTAACTCTGTTTAAAAGGACTACAGCAGTCCCACTAATCAGCTGTTCAGACCTTCTGTTTGTGAGGGACAGCTAATCAAACGGCTTAATGTTAGGGAATCCAAAACAGCTTATTTGATGGACTTTACCAAAACAGTATAAGATAAATAAGGATCAATTTGAACTTTGACCCATGCAAAGAGAGGGGAAAAAAAAGTGGATTTGAAAAGGAGAACATTTTCCCCTTTAAGTACAGAACCTGGGCGAGTATACTGCAAGAAGAAATGAACTGGATTTATATAAAAAAAAAATTAATGGAGGAATAAGTATGCACAAGCATATTTATGTGAAGGATTTCAGTGTTTCAGATTAATGTCACTTATGATTTTGTCCACTGACCTACATAAAGCAGCAGCCAGGAGCCAAGAGGACAAACAGAGGAAACGGATGGAAAGAGTATCAGCGGCAAGCATTAAATGGCCTTGAAGTAAGAGGTTCATGTGTGGCCGTCTGCTCAAACACATTCCGGGCAAAAAGCAAAGCCAAATATGATTGGATGAGTCAGAGAAAAGAGCGATGTGGGGGAGATGTAGGAGGACAGTAATTATGAGGTTAGGCGCAAACCCCCGTCTTTGTCATGTCTTTATTGTATAAGCCTGCCTTAGGTGTGGCTGGTGTCTTTGTGGGAACATTTTATGTAGCGTACGTACTGGAATAGGGTAGAAATCTGCCCCGTGTTTGCTCTCCTCTTCATATTTTCCACCTTCACTGCTACTGTCCATTGCTTTGGAGGTGTTCTTCCCCACGCCCATCCCTGTGTCTTTGATGTCCTTTTCTTGCTCGTTCCCGGTTCCTCCGTGGTCTTGCTCAGATGAATCCTTCAGGGCTATTACATTGTCCAGGACTGCCTCATCTGGTTAGACAGAGAGGAGAAAAAAAAAAACAAGATAGATAAGCAGAGATGAACATTTTATTTAAAACGATTATAAATAAGCTAGCATTTCTGTGATAACATCAGGGAGCCTCAGAGGCTGCTGGGTCTGGTGGAATATAAAATTCTAAAGGCCTCTTTTCCCAGTCTGAATAACAATAAGTCAACTGCATATGCACTTTATTTACTCAAATAGAAAAATCCATGTGTTGGTTCTGATGCATTTTCCTCCCCTTTTCAGTTTCAGAGAACATTTAAAGGCTTTTTTGGCTGCCGTGGATTTCGTGGTTGACTAAAGCTCTTTGGAGACTTTTGTAACTTAAACGCCTTATTAAACGACCAAAGGCTTAAACAAGTATTGTGTAAGGTAAAAAGTAAACCTGCTAAAATATTGCCTTTTAATTTTGGGCTTCTAAATTGCATGAAGATTCAGGATCTGCATCACTGAAACTGTGGTTTTATTGTGACCTTTGGAGAACCAAGATAAAGAACCATTTCAGTAAGGTCATCTTAGAGTTTTCAAGTCCTGTTCAGGGTTCCCAGAAGATTTGGGAACTGACATCTCTGGAAACATTTAGAAATCAGCATGTACTACAACTCAGATTCAGTGCCTCACACTTGAGCACTATAGTGAGTCACCATGAACACATGCACCTCTTGTCAAGTAAAATTATCATTAGAACAACAATATAGCCTTCATATGCAGTAAATGCACAGAGGCCAAAAGGAATGTGGTTTCAGACCAAAAGCTACCTTTTAAATCCAAATTAAGAGTCTAGCTTCTCTTTAATATATAAAACACCTTACCGTACCACAAGTCACACAAAATGATCCAAGACACACTGCTCTGGCCATTATACTGGTAATTTTTCAATATAATCAATAAAATAATCAGCCAATTAATCAATAGGGAAAATTATGACAATCTGCACAGATGGTCAAATAATGTGTTGACAGACAAGAAAACAGGAGAAGAGAAAAGAGGAGAGACCAGAAAAGGCCAAATCAGATCATGAGTGATAATGATGACAAAAATCAATGAGCAATCTAAAAGAAATTATTAATTTAACAGTGACTTTTGGCACTTGCCTTCGAGTACTGAAATCAAACACTACAGGATGAAATGCTAGAAGACAGAGCGAGTGGCATGAACATCCTGGCTAGCTTATTTTGCATATTTTAAATTGAGACATCAGGGGAAAAAAACCCCTCAAATTTGTATTTTGCGGGCACCAGGGTGGCTCAGGGCGTGAGCAGGTGACCATATATGCTGCGTGGCAGTGCAGGTTCGATTCCCGACCTGTCGCCCTTTCCCACGTGTCTTCCCACTCTCTCTCCTCCCACTTTCCCGTCTCTCTCCACTTACACAAGTTTCAATAAAGCCATGAAAAGACCAAAAATCTACTTAAAAATGTTTTTAAATTTGTATTTTGCATATATTTAGAATTTTCAAAGGCTTTAATAACAAACCCCTTTTTAAATTTTTTTTAAATTCAATACCTTTAAGACTTTAAGGCTCAACGGGAATCCTGGACTAGATCATAGTATGACATGAGGTGCAATTCCTTCCTTGCTGCAGCTACACGCTGGTACAAGAACAAATAACAAACCTGGAGGAAGAAAACCGCTTTACCACAGTGCTGATTACACGATCCTGACTGGAGCATGAACCAAAACCGAACCATTATTCTGATGAATTGCCAGTCTTTACATTTTTAGCACGATTTAACAGCTCCCCAGGAGCATCGCGGTACAGGAGGATGCAGACACTTGTATCGTGATATCAGTCTCCCTTTCCAACCACAAACAAATGTTTTTGTGCCGATACAAATGCTGCATCATGTCAATAAAAGACAACATAATGCAGCTAGATACAGTTTGTATATTTTCACCCTACATAGAACTACATGCTGACAACTTATTAAATGTCAAAGCTGCCCACACTTCTTGTAGTGCACCTCGTTTTGCTGCGACCTCTCTTCTATGTTGGAATGCATTTTCAAATTTTGCCATTTGCAATTTTCAACCTAGAGCCCTCCCAAAATCCTCTCCCACCCAGCCAGTATCCCTGCTTGCAGTGTAAGATGTTGGGATAGTTGTAATACCTAGACGACACATCCCATCACTCCTGTCAAGCTGGGCGGCTGGGAGCATCTGTGTGGAAGGAGCAAGAGAGAAGGAAAGGAGGAGGTAGTAGAAGAGAGGACATGAGAGGAAAAAAAAAAAGACAGGGGGAAGAAGCACAGAGGAGGGACAAAAGGGTCAAGGATAAGGAGGAGGAGGGAGGTGAGACATAAGTTAATTTGACAGATAGCATTTAAATCACAAGCAAATGTTATTAGTGTGATTGATGTACTGATTGTGGCGAGAATGAAAGAGCATCACAAGTCTTTCAGCTCTTCAAAAGGCTTAAGAAGCACCTTAAATTTGTCTTAAAAGAAAAAAGGCAGAAAGAAGTCAAAGACAAGTGCGCATATGTGGCAGCACTCATTCTTCTTGCCATGTGAATTTTTCTTAAGGATTGAAATCAAAGATTCTCAAAACAGGCTCAGACATCAGGGTGAATGGTGGGACTTTTCTCTTGCAGTTGGCCTTCATCCATAATTTCAAGAAGGTTTAAGTTGATTATTAATATGTTACCGATATTGAGGCCATTATTTATTCTGATTGTCTATTAATTCTCTTATTTCTCTAAAATAAGAGATTTTTTTTGCTGTTAATACAACCAAGAGTCTGACTACAGGACAAAAACCTTACCAGGGAAATAATAAAATACTTTTTTTTTCTTTTTTACATGAGACTCAAGTGCTTCCATCAGGAGTTTGATGCTTTGCAGCAATTGATATGAAAACATGCCAACATTGCTAAAAAGGACTGAATCTTTGAGGCATATGGTGATGGATTAGAACATTTGGTTGTGATTTGTGTCTCCACTCAAGGCTGTGACGACAGGAAGCCTCCACATTAAACTTTACAAAAGCTCTTTAAACAGTTCACCCTCCAGGTCAACCTTTAATTTGATTATGTAAATTTACACAAAACTTTGAAACTTTTGCAGAGACCCATTTCTTATCCACCAATCACACTGCAGCAACTCAATGCATTCAGGCACGTAGGTGTTGTCGAGCCAACCTGCTGGAGTTCGAACTGCAGGGACTGAACGTGGTGTGGCTGTGGATGGGCTGGCCTGAATATTTCAGAAATTGCTGATGTACTGGGATTTTCCCCACACAATCATCTCTAAAGTTTACAGAGAAAGGTCAGAAAAAAAATACCCAGTGAACAGCAGTTCTCTGGGCTAATGTGGCTTGCTGATGCCAGAGGAGGATGCCCAGACTGCTTTAGGTTGATAAGAATGAAACAGTAACTCAAACAACCAGTTGTTACAAATGGGAAATTGAGGCTACAATTCATGTGGGTTAACCAAAATTGGAAAATAGAAGACTGGAAAAATGCTGCCTGGTCTGATGAGTCTCAATGTCTGTGACATTCAGATGGTCGAGCCAGAATTTGCTGTACACATGAAAGCACTGATCCATCCTGCCGCCTTAAACAAGTGTTCACTGCACTCAAATGGCCTCCAGTAACCAGATCTCAGTCCAACAGGGCACCTTTGGGATGTGCAGTTCAATTATGTCAACAGGGACCTAAATCTGAGAAATGCTTTAGACACATTGTTGCTCGTTTTCATCCTGAAGCTGAATATTTCTTCGGTCATTGGACTGTACAAAAACTAAGATTATGTTCCTAATATTCTTCCCAAATGCTCAAATTTGGGAAGTAAAGCATTTTTCCTGGCTCAACATTGGCCTTTGGCAGAGACTACACAGGTAAGCATAACCCATAAGGCTATGGACTCTAACCTGTACATTTCAATGTCATTTTTGGCAATTTTATAAATAAGGTGTTTCATTAAATTATTTTATTAACACTACTGGTGATTTTCCTTTGGCTCAGTTTAAAAATCACTGTTGGTGTAATCAATTTTTTCTATGCAAAATACAGTTTAATTCAGTGTTATCACAGAAATGATTGGCATGACTAGAAAAATGAGATCCACATACTAAACCACCATCACACAATATTGCCACATGATGGGCCTTTATGAAAACAATGAATATTGCATACCACACATGAAAAGACAGCAAATAATTGACCTCAGTGCTGCAGAGTCTGTGGCTCTGCGCTGCGAGTAGTCTGTGAGATGTAAAATATGACAAAAGTATCCCAGCAGCCTCTGGGTGACTTAAGGTCTGATGAGGCGAGTGGGAACACCAGAGGAGCCACGCTACCGTAGCATGAAATCCTGAAATGCCCGGCTCCCCTGTTGCCCAAGAGACAAAAGCACTCAGCTCGGCTCATTCGTTTCTTTTTTCCCTGCCTGCTGGTGATGACTGGGAAGCTGTACACACACACACACACACACACACACACACACACACACACACACACACACACACGGGGAACTGGAGCGAGAGGGGAGAGAAATGAAACTGAGTATATGCGATTACACAACAAGGAAAATCTGTTTCATAAACTGTCACATTACATAAAAAATATAACAGCATAAAAACAGGTAAAGTGTTTGTCCAAGAAAGTATCAGAGACGGAAAAAACAGTGAAGGAGACGAGGGTGAGGCAAGGAGGAACAAAGACAACTGTTGTGTATTTTTGGATGATTTTAAAATAACCACAAGATGCTGGACATTTAAAGGATCTATAACCATGGTAACTCAATCTGCAGATTTACCACAGGCCTGTGCTTTTTTTTGTGGGTTTCCGCTCCAGATGTTTGTGTTTCATCTCTAACACTAAATTTATGTGACAGCATGTACATGTGGATGAGCACCATCCCCTCCAGATGTTAGTCTGGGGCTCAAAGTCTAGATTATATTGCACCTTCTGCAGGATTCCAGTAGTGCATTCAGTCTTTAGTTCAGCACCATGTTGTTCTACAACCACCACAATGTAAAGAAGTTGTAAACTTTTTTCCTAAAGCAAAAATGCTCAGCCATAGCTTTGATTGTTGCTTTTGTTCATCACATGTTCTGGAGCGTTCATTATTAAAAATGTGGCCATGTGGCAGCAGGCGAAACCTTACATGACAGGGTACACATGAGCGGTTCAGATTTCACTGCGAGGGAGGGTTGAGGACCGTAACGAGAAGGCAAGGTCATGTTTACATTGGTCAACTCGCTGCCAGAGCGAAGCAGAGACAGGAATTTCCCTCAAAGTACAGTAACAGGGACAACAGCAGTTGAATCAGCTTGTAGACATGTGGCTGTAAACATTCCAACAATGTGCTAGAAATAATTAAAACCCACGTGTCTACACCAGCTGGTCTGACTGAAGACCGGAGAGAGTTTGACGAGTTAAATCAACTGGCAATCACGAAATTATGTTTTGTTTTTTAAAAATAAATTAGTGCTGGACTCAGTCAGTTCCTTAGCACTTTGGTTTAACCATCAGCACCTTCAAAACACAAAAGAGGAACTGAATAACTAAGCAGACACCAACCTCGTGAAGAACATAATTTTACATTGTTGAAAAATTAAGCTGATGAGGAAGTGATTATTATTTTTTTTTTAAATAGTTTGACTTATACGTCAGCTTTTGTTTCCAATTTCCCCATTTGTGAGAATTTTAAGGGCGTGGGTTAATTTTTTTATACAACTGGTTAATCTGAATTAGGCCTCTGCGTTGGCTGTGGTTCAAGAGAAACCCTAATAATCTGTAATCAGTGCTTTGACATTTGGTTCCTCATACTGAACTGTTTCATGTGAATGTTAAGTCCTTTTAAAATTTAAAGTGTTTAAGGTTATAGATAAATACAAAAAGGTAGTGTTTTTCAGTGACAGGCAGGTGTTCGCCTGTGCTACAAGCTGTTCAGTCCCACACCAGCCAAAAACCCCACTCACTGCTATATATGGTTTATCAAATGCACTTTGCTAATAAAGTTCATTAATAACCCTCAGTTGATGTTCTAATCCAAATACGGCTTCATCCAGTGATCTGAAGCACAAACTGTTGTGTCATGGCGGTTACACCCACCCTTAATATCATTGGTCACACCACATTATTGTGGAAGCTGCCAGTGACAATAAAATCAATCAATAATAACCACAACAGCAGCCAAAGCTCTCAGCAGAGCATCAGTTGCACAACACTGAAAATTACATGACTCACAAAACCAGTTAGTTAAAATGTGTTTTTCTTTGTAACAATGTCATTTGAGCAGATCCACGCTTGAATTACAGGTAATCTGGTTTTACTCGGGCTTCTGAGAAACTGAGGCTAAAAACAAAAAACTGGCAACGTATAATATCGTGTTCAACCTGTGCTCAAACTGGTGTCTAAGAACTTTTTTTTAATGCTTTTACGATGCACTGCAGCAGCTACAACAGTGAAGGTTGTGATTTGGGGGGGATTTACTGCAAGTGTCCACTTCCTCGCCCCAACCATGATTCAACACGACTCATCCAGGACAATTCGGTTCCAAACTATCAAATGAAATCACTTATGGGGGATGGAACAGCCCTTTGTAAACAAACACTAACCAACTTCCCCTTTCAGTCCAGTTTTGGTGGTCATTTCTTTGCAAGACACAGGACTTAAAAAAGGAAGCTGTAGTAAAAAATAAAAGCCGATTGTGGTTTTGTCCAACTTTTTCTTTAATGCTTCACAATTAAAAAAGGTGAACTTCCATATTGTGCTGCACAAAGCCAATTCTCAGCTACAGAACAAACCAACAGAGCAGGACAGACTAACACTTAGATCAAGAGATGTTCACCATTTAATGGCCTCTCCAGCCTCTTCTCAAAGCATTGCCTACACCTACACAGCGTGCCACCAGCAGCATATGAAGGTTTCTTACTGTAACTGTACACTTTGCTTATAGGCCATTCCACCTCCTACAGCCTCAGGCATTTTTCCCACCAGGTCCAGCGGCGATAAAGACTAAATGCATCCCTTTGTTGCCTAAAGGTGATACAATCCTTTACGTCTACCCGAGCCAGAGTCCTGCTGCAGCTCACAGTAGGACAACCAGTTTCACTTGCTCATACATCAACTGTGGAGATTACCTTCATTCATTCTCCTGAACTGTTTCATAATCAGCTAAAAATGCCTGACCTGAGTTTTGTTTTTACAGAAAAAAAAGTTGCTCCGCTACAGTAAAAGTGGGTCTCCACAAAGAAAATGTAACTGTTCTTCATTACAACACTTAAAAAAAAAAACAAAAACTGGGGCCTGTCACACTTAAAAATGTGAAATCTGGGCTATGATTAGAAGGTGGGTGCAGCCTGTAGGATGATACTAATAAAGTGGAAGTCAAAATCATTTTCATTGTCTGCAAAGTGTCTAACTATAGTATAAAGCTGTGTCAGTTGTGTGTATTCAGACAAACAGCCCCAAACGCAGAAATCGTTTACGATCATTTTGTCATCAAATACAAACAGATAAAGAGCAAAATGTCACAGGGCTGCTTCTTCATAGTTCCTGTAGTTTAGGGGAACTCAACCTGTGCGACAGGGACTACGTCTTTAAAAAATAAAAATCTTCCAAATTCTTTAGAGTCGGCACTCTCCAGCAAAAGGGAAACCTGTGAGTGATGTGACGTTAAGTCATCTGTACGATATAGATGTAAGCATACACTGCTCGTGGAATTTTAACATGCTGATTGCCGTTTCCTGACCATCAGCTGTGAAAGCAACAGCTAGAACTAAAAATGGAACAAAATGCATAAAAATATACAGACAGTGAAGTCAAGTCTTTGTGACCACACCAACACAGAAACAAAGTGACTGATTTAGTCATGTTTAAGAGCGTAAACTGTCCCTCCCCCAAACATTAA
>VOQJ01032445.1:0-10586 GCA_015052665.1 Apistogramma diplotaenia
GAACTGTCTTACTGCTCAGTTTAAATGCCCGAAACCAGAAATTTTCACTGCTTCGTTTCTCCAGTCTGTGTGTGTGTGTGTGTGTGTGTGTGTGTGTGTGTGTGTGTGTGTGTGTGTGTGTTGGTAACTCCTCCTGTTTCAGCAGATTAACTGTAACATCAGTGCACTCGTCTCCGACCTGCAGTCAGTGTTATCTAACTCAGCCTTGGACTTTCACCAAGGAGCAGCTCATCAAAGGGCCTTGAACATGTCTCATACATAACTGCTAGAAATGTGATGCTCATGAAGTGTGGGCCCCCTTTTAACACCATGCACTGACCTATATTTAGGTTTTCAGAGAACTGAATTAACTATTTACAGACTACAAAGGCCACGGAGAAGCTGATACTCCAGCAGACCTCTGCCAGCACACACACACACACACACACACACACACACGCACACACACACACACACACACACACACACACACACACACACACACAGCAGGTTCCAGCTGTGCCAACATAACTGGAAAAGTTGTCCAAGTATGACTTTGCCTTTTAACTTGATAAACTTGTGTGCCATTAAGACACAAGGCTGGCTGCTGAGAAACAGCTTTCAGAAAGCCGAATATTTCATTGAAAAGATCAATTATTCATGTTGAATTGATTCTATTAATCATCAACTAACACACAACATTTCTGAGTTATTCTATGTTTATTTTCTATGTCATCTGGGACGTTGTGAGTGCAGCAGGTGCTCGTGGAGATGAGCTGACAAATAAGAAATACAAGAAGTATAAAAAAGGAAGGAAGAGCCGTGAGCAGCTGCAGCTTCATGCCGCCATCGTGAATCTTTTAAAAAGGCTTGTTGGGGTCCGATATACAGCATGAAACTGGAGGACTAGAATATCACAGGCTCTGGCAGGTTACAGTACTTACTCTGCCCAGAGTACATGAACAGTGTCTTCAGTGTGAAAGCACCCTTCAAGGCTGTGAGAATACTGATGGGGGAAGAGGCTCCCCCTGAACAGGAATCATTCAGTAGATCCCAGCTGCTCCTCTGGGACTCAGACAGCTGTGCATGTTAAACAAACACGAACGGTCACAGAAAAGGAGGGCCGTCAGCCTGCAGGAGAACATCAGACCTTGGTGCATGAAAGGAGAGACGAAGTCACTTCCAGTGAGTCATCCACCACGCATCAGCATTTCATGGAGACATATTTACAGTACAATCGTCTCTGCCTCTGCTTCGCCCCTTTTCTGGTTAGTGAAGCATCACGAAACATCCACTCACACAGTCACAGTGTCACCCCGTGAAAGAGATGTCAAGGTGCACAGACACATACACAAGCTGGATAAAAACACCGTTTAATTGCGTTTCTCATCTCTCCGAACTGCCTTGTTATTGGACTGAAAAGGTGCCCTTGACAGCCACTGCAGTGAGGATCTCCGTGCACAGCGAGCGGGCCAACGGGGCCGAATCCGGAACAAAGAGCTGACGATCGGCTGTTTGCAGCTGTGGGTCTGTCGGCTCTCGTGGCTTTGAGCATGAACGGGACAATAAACACCACGTTTCCACCATTACTGCCTCCACGAACAGTTTCCACGACCAGACCTGCGGCATGAGCCAGGCTTGGTCCGACTTACATCTGCGTCTTGTTCACGTTATTCTCGTGACGAAATGCAGTTCCTGAATAACGGCTGTTACGAAAGAGCTGACCTTTGGCAGCAGAGCGTGACGTCACGTCTCAGTGGCAGGTGACTCACATTTCACCACAAAGGGTTACTGGTGCCAGTGACTTACACAGGCTTTTCCGTTTCAGCTGCTCACACCTCAAAGGGGGGGGGGGGGCATTACCAGGACAGGCTGGTCCAAGTCTCAGTGGTGATATGAAAGAGCATGCTGTGATCGTGTGGTGAGAAGATTCATTACTGGGAAGAAGACCTGGAGGGACACCTGCTCGATTATTGGTGCTTTTTGGATCAACATAATGATGCTTTCTGACCTTGAACACATTAATGCTACAAGTGCATCTGAATGCAGCAGATCGCTATCATCGTCAGCCTGCTGTGTTGATGGTGACTCGAGTGATATTTTACTGTTTGTACAGCAGCATCAGCATTATGCACAGCAGCTTTATGGTTTTAGCAGTGAAGTCATTTTAAAGTGTGTGATGCTATGAGGGACCCTAATGTCATGTAGGTAAGTGCTAACAATGGTTATTTGCAGTGAGAACATGAACCACGTTATTCGGAATAAATGATCGTTGTCACAGTAAATACATTAAGCTGAGAAACCAAACAGGGTGGCTGCCCCGAGAAAAGGTGGAGGCCTCAGTAAATGAGCCGTGTTAGGAGGTCCGCAGGGACGGCTGTCAGCGAACGAAGAGGCCTGGCTGCATTACCCCACAGCAGATATCACAAACCAATAACAGCTCATTTCCTCCTTCAGTCTCAGAGGATTGGCCTCCAGGGTCAGAGGGGCGTGGCCCAGCAGGAGGAGGCATGTCGGGCTGCCACCTGCCAAATGACGCTTCGCTGTCTGCTGCCTGTGTGTGCCAGTCGTGCACGTATCTGGGCAGAGTAGTAATACAAGGTGATACTTGATACGTCCCCCATAGATGGCTTTTACCAGGTGCAGCACGTGTCCCACTGACACACTCACATTTAGTCCCTCAGTGCAGCTGACTGTGATCATCAGTGCAGCTGACTGTGATCATCAGTGCAGCTGACTGTGATCATCAGTGCAGCTGACTGTGATCATCAGTGCAGCTGACTGTGATCATCAGTGCAAACTGATGATCAGTCAGAGGAATCACTGTAAACTGCGTTACCGTTCAGTTCCCCTCACACTGCAGGGGACCACCAACTAGAACACATCAATATGATGCATGATCTTATATTTGAGTTAATATGCTGAACAACAAACACTGCTCTGGCTCTGCTGTGTGGCATTTACACCACTCAGTGATTTGCATCTTTCATAAGAACAAATGTTATTTTGAAAAACAAACAATCTGATACTTAATATAATAACACAAATGTTTTCCACAAAGTTGACCAAAGACAATATGAGTCCAAAGGGATCATTTATTTACAAACATAATACAAACAATACAAACAAAGAGTCGACTTGTTTCTGACCATGAAAGTGATCAGACGCAGAAATAACATTTGCATTCAGTTATCATAGAAACCTGAGCTCGATACAAAACATCATGAAGTGTGTGTGTGTGTGTGTGGGGGGGACAATAATCAGGAATCCTTACAAATGTGGAGTGGGAGTATAAACAGACTGCACACGTGATGGAGTGAATTCCCTAAAGCTTTGGAAGCGTTTTGTTCCGTACATGTGGAAGCTGCTGTTATTCCTGACTCAGCATGAACGTGCACCTTTGCCACAGGCCGGAGCAGAAACGGGATTCTTCGTCTCCGTGCTGTCGCTTTGTAACTGGAGGCGTGAATGTAAAGAAAGACGAGGACGGCTGGATCGAGGTGCCGAGCACCAATTACAGCCCCTCCCTCGGGACGAGCCACAGCACATGGAAGCATTCATGCAGGCAGCCACATCCTGCGCAGTACAACTTCAATCGGGCTTTTAGTTTCAGCAGTCACAGGTCGAAGGTCAGGGGGATTGGGGGGGCACCTGTCACTAGGAGGGGGCATCTTCTCCATGTATAGCCTTGTACTTGGCCATGTCCTCTGGAAAAACCTTGCTGAGCTCAGAAATTAGGAGGCTCTTGAACTTCTGTAATATAAAAGAAACAATGGAGGCTGCTTCAATGCTCATTTATTTATAAAGACCAACTAGGTCAACTTATGCGTGCTAGCATACGTTGACCTAGTAGTTCTGACCCGATAAGTAGCACCTAAATAAATCTGCCTCGCTGTTCTTTGTGTGAAGCAGAACCAGTGACGAGACGGTACTGAAGCAGAAGCCTGCTGAGCTTCGTGCTCGTCACGACCAACAAGGCCACTTTAACAGTCGGTGCTATAACACGTGCACGGCTGCTTCCAACAGGCTCACAAAGCTTTAAAAACATACTCATGGGCATTTACACAGTGAAACGTTTCCATGGCTTCCCTCACTCGAATACAGTGATTGGCTGAGTGATGTCGCTGCCCTTGGCACCATCTCTTACCGTCAAGGTGTCTATCTTCCCTTTGACCTGCTCGTTCCTCGCCAAGGCTCTCTCCAGACACTCCTTGGTGTACAGCTGAGGGTTTCTGCCTTGGTCAATGTATCTGCAAAAAGAAGGCCCCATTATGAGCCATCGGGACCGTTACTGCACTTTAATAAGACTCCACAAACCTGACAAATACATTTGATCATTTTTTTAATACGGAATCAGATTGTTTGGCTGATTTTAATGACTTCAGTAATCTCAGAAATGATACGTCTCCTTTGTACGAGTAGCCCCAAAACAACTGTATAGAACTGAAGCACATACACTCACATGGACAAAGGTTTTGGGACATTTACACCAACAAGAGCTTTTATGGCATCGCACTCTAAACCCACAGGCATGAATATAGAGCTGGAGCCCCCTTTGCAGCTACGACGGGTCTTCTATGAGATTTTGGAGTGTGTCTATGGAAACATCTGTGAGGCCAGACTGAGGATGAGTGGAGCCGGCTTGGTCCTCTGGGGCAGTCATGCTGGAACAAAAACAGGCCTTCCCCAAACTGTTCCCAGAAAGTTGGAAGTCGACAAAATGTCGCAGTAAGCTGAAGCAATTAGGTTTCCTTCACCGGAGCGTAGGGGCCCGGGCCAGACCCTGAAAAATAACTGCAGAGCATCATCCCTCCTCCACCAAACTTTACAGCTGGCATCAAGCATTCCTCTGGCATTCGCCAAACCCAAACTCAGACTGCCAGAAAGAGAGGATTTGTCCACAGAACACATTTCCACTGCGTCTGGGTCCACTGGCTGCATGCTTTACACCCCTCCAGCTGATGCTGTGCAGGAGGGCCACGGGAGCCCAGGCAATGAGCTCCCAGTGCAGAGTTTTTGTGCTGATGTTAATGCCAGAGGAGGTTTGGAGCGCTGCAGTTATTGAGTCAGCAGAAGGCTGGCAGCACTTACACAAAGTGTGCCTCAGCACTTGGGACCCCAGCCTGAAACTTTACCTAGTCTGGCAGTTTGTGGCTGTGGTTCCTAAATGCTTCTGCCTTTAAATATAACACTTACAGCTGACCATGGAATATCTGGGGCAGAGGAATAGACTGTCTTGTTGCAGTTACGTCATCCTATTACAGTACTACACCAACACTCAGTGAGCTCTTTGAAGGACCCATTCTAAGTTTTGTAAAGGCAGACTGCATGGCTAGGTGCTTGGTTTTATACACTCGTGTTAATGGGACTGAAAACACCTGAACTCAGAGATTTAAGAAGTGCAGCTCAATAAGAGCATCTAAAACATATGTGCGTGCCGACCGTGAAAGAGCCTCTCACTGATACAAAATTGCTAAGATGGAACATGTAAGGTAATAATATATACAACCAAATAATAATGTTGTAAAAATTAAGAAATTTTGAATGGGGTTTGGTGTGGATACAAAACACAGTTGTATGAAAGCTCACTGGACAACAGAAATATGAGGAAAATACACTTAGTGACGTTACAAAAGCTGCATAACAAGGCACAGAGTACAAGCTGGTTTTCTACTCACTCGAAGACCTCCAGGGGTACGTTGACCTCATGGAGCTGCTGGCGGCACTTCTCGATGTCCTGTAGACCAGAAATCATGAAGTTCCTGCAGAGAGGAAACAAGCAGGTTAACAAGGGCTGAGCTGCGGGAGCTCCGCGGCCTGAAGAGAGGAGTGAAACACGGCTCACAGTTTCTGGTTTAGTCCCGCCTGGCTGCTCGGCTGGAAGTCGCTTACGATGATCCCCAGCTGTCGAATATTCTCGATAAACTTCTCCAGGTGTTCTTCGAGATTATCAAACTTTTCAGCCATAGTAATTAATTGTTATCAAACCACCTGAACCGTCATATAAAGGTTTCCGTGGAGAAGAATGCCTTTACTAAAGACTGTTTACTGTTAGCTGCCGACACTACCGCAGCCTCAGCGACCGACTGGTTTACGGCCGAATTGCAGCCAATCGCTGCGGCTACTGAGCTGTCACCTAGGCAACAGCCAATGACAAACTGTCGTTTAATGACGCTCAAAGCCTGAAAGTGTCGTGCTGCTAGCTTCGTCATCGGGGAAAACGGGATGAATTGATGTTGGTGCTACACAGTGAGACCAAAAACCCGTTGATACACTGCATGAAGACAGCATGTAATCAGGGCTGCCTTAAGGCAGAATCTGTATATAATGTGAGTCAGTATTCACAGCACAGGCTGGGAAAAGTAGGCAAGCTCTCACATTTAAAAGCTCACAGAGCCACCGTTAGCAGCTACAAACTGCTGAAGATATTTCTTGTTGCTGTTTAGGAGACTTGTTCAGTGGTGAGAGTAAATTCAGGACCATTTCTTCTGCAAAACATAATTCATTCTACTGTAAAACCTCATGATGCACGGGGTTAGCAGTGCCACCTCACAGCAAGGACGTCCTGGAGTCTGCTGCGCCTTTCTGTGTGGAGTTTGCATGCTCTCGCTGGGTACTCCAGCTTCCTTTCAAAAGCTATGGAGTAAGATAGCTGTCAAATCCATGTGTGCACAATTCCAACATTCATATTCGTATTTATATGTCAATAAAGTTCTTGTATGCAAAACTCAGCTGAAATATTCGTGATTCTGAGAAATTGTGCAGATTAGGATTGTTCTTATGTGAGTATGAATCTAAAAGCTGTGAGTGCAAAGTTTTGTGAATACAACTCTAATCTCTGTGACTACGAGCTCTTCCCTTCTGTGTGGTCACGAATTCAAGCTTGTGGGTTCGAGTAGAAAAGTGTTGAAATGACATCATAGAGCACGATTGTACCATATCGATCCGCGATTGCACCAAACACAGCAATGTATTTATCTATACTGGATACCTGTGATGCTTCACCTGAGGTGGTTGCTCCACCCGGTCCACTGTCTTCTGTCATCTTTGAATTTGGGCGGTGTTTGGTGCAATGTATTACTCCGCCCTGTGACGTCATTTCAACACTTTTCTACTCGTACCCACAAGCTTGAATTGCTTTACTGTTGATTCTAAACTCTGTGCCGCTGTGTTAGCCCTGTGATAGACTGGTGACCTATCCACAGTGCACCCCGCCTCTCACCTTGTGACAGCTGCTATAGGCTTCAGGCCCTCTGGCACCCTGAACCTGGTAGTTAAGAAAATGGATGGACGTATGTTCCTGAGCAGCTCAAAGCCTGACGCTCCCTCCACCATGCTTCACAGTTGGGATGTTTTGATGTTGGTGTCCATTCCTTTTCTTTTCTTTTTTTCTCACAAACGGTTGTGCAATTCCCCCCAGTCACATGTCAAGATGTCCCTCAGTCTTTACAGATGTTCCAAAGGCAGCTGTTTAAAATGCTCATCATTTCCAATAACCTAAATAACGCTGAGCTCTGATTACAAAATAAGGCAACTTTACTCTGAGTAAAAATACACGGGCTGGGGACAGAAGGCACACTTCAAGTGAAAGTGAACGATGACGCAGGCATTACAGCGTCCTGGCGTCTCCCTTCTGCTCTTCTCTTCCAAAGTTAGCCAGACTAACCAGGAAGGAGTCAATTTACCATCCAAACAGAAGTAAAGTTGTGATAACAAATATGGCACCTTGCTTAACAGTTGCTAAATTTAGAAAATAACAATAAAAATATTAACCTGACCCAGTCTTTTCCAGCGGGTTTGTTACTTGTTTCCCCTCGTTGTGGTCCTTGTTATCTGAGCATGAACAAGACTAGAATTCTTTATTGGTGATGGTAAAAAAATGAAGGTAGTTCAGCTGACTTATTGTGCTACTGAGTATTCGTTAGCTGAAGCTACGTAATGGTCTACGGTTTACCGTGTACGGGACTTTTATTTTGAAATGTGACGTCACCGCGCTTCGCTGGCGTAGAGCAGACTGGCTGAGAAGGATTACCGGGGGCTGGCTCGTCCTCGGTGCATTAAAGCTGAAGCTAGCGCAGCTGCACACACACACACACACACACACACACATCAAAGGCTCTCCTCACTGCAGCGGGTCAGCTGGATGTTAGAACCCCGCTTTTCTTCACGCGCACAACGGAGCATTAAACGGACATTTCACCAGACCGAGGTAAGAAGAGGCTGATTTAGTGTCTGTGGACGGGAGAACACACATAAAGAGAAATCCGTTTTATATAGTGCGAGATATAAGTGCTTTAATCATAGGGACACGGGTTTATTCAGCCTGAGGGGCCGCATTTATAGCAGCCGGTGTCCTTATAGCGCGGCTCTGTATTTACATCTTTCTGTTCATTCATAGCCGTTATTCCAGTGCGCTCATTACACCAGGCTTTAGGAACCGTGGACTGCATTATGGCGTTCCTCTTCATAGATCCTGTTCTTTTACATAATGTGGAAACGGCAGCTTTTAACTGTTTCTATGATCGCCTCCGTGTTTCTGCGGAACGCATCGTCCTATCACTGAACAACTGCAGTCATGGTGCGCGTCCACTTGTAGGAAACACGAGTGGATTCCACTGGTCTGCGTGAGAAAACGATTTATAATCAGCATTCATTTGTTGTTTCACTGTTTTTCTTTCCGCTTCTTTCTTTTTGTAGTCGAGTCTTGGCGAGATGAAGCAGTGAGGAGGAAACTGCACCGCCGGCTGTTCATCCCGAGGCTGCAGTGAGCGGAGGGGGGGTTGCGGTATAAGAAGGTTAATATTCAGCATCAATAAAGGTCGTCTCTTTGAGCCGGGAACCGACTCGAAAGGGTGAATCTCGCCCCTGTGCGGGGGGATCGGCGGAGCAACATAGCCTATAAAAATTATGGCCACCCTACTGCGGAAGATCGGTCTGATCCGTCTGCACGACCGAGACACCGAGGACCCAAAGCACCATCAGGGCTCGTTAAAGGGGAGCAAAGGGAACCAGAAAAATAACACCAACAAACACTGTCAGACCGCCAACGAGAGCAACATCCTGAGCACCCCGGAGATTAAAGCGAGGAAGCTGGACCAGCACGGCAAGGACAAGCCGTCCGGCAAGGATAAGCAGGGCAAGGATGCGAAGGAGAAGCAGCAGACGGGAGGAGGAGGAGGAGGAGGAGGAAGCGGCGGCGGCAGTAAAGCGACCAGTGCCTCCTCGATACCACCGCTGGCGCCTCACCGGCAACACTGCACCCAGGTCCGGACGCGAAGGCTGATGAAGGAGCTGCAGGAGATCAGGAGGTTAGGGGACAACTTCATTACCGTGGAGCTGGTGGAGGACAACCTGTACGACTGGAACGTCAAGCTGCACCAGGTGGACAAGGACTCGGCGCTGTGGCAGGACATGAAGGAGACCAGCACCGAGTTCATACTGCTCAACGTCACCTTTCCCGATAACTTCCCCTTCTCGCCGCCGTTCATGCGGGTCCTGACGCCCCGGTTGGAGAACGGCTACGTGTTGGACGGCGGGGCCATATGCATGGAGCTGTTGACCCCCCGCGGATGGTCCAGTGCCTACACGGTGGAGGCCGTCATGAGACAGTTTGCAGCCAGCCTCGTAAAAGGACAGGTGAGGGAAAGAAGGGGCTGGTGGGGGCGGTCCTTCCCTGGAATATCATCAACCATCATGTTAATCATATACATTGTTGCCATCACTGGTGCTGGTGTATCACACAATGTGGAGCAGCTTTTAGCCTTTAAGGAGCTTAAAAGCAGCATGTTGGTCCATTCCTCTATTCCAAACCTGCCGTCATGCTTCTTCAGGCTTGTTTGTCACAAAGATTCCTGAATAAGCACATTAACATATGATGGAGCGACACCACACCAAGCTTTGAGCCTATTTATAGCGTTTCTGCCCTCTGTGGGTTGTAAGTGCATCGCTGTAATGTCTCAGCTCGCTCCTCACTCCCCCTCCTCCCTGCTGTGAGCAAACCCTGAATATTATTCATCTTTCTGTGGCTTTGCTGCGGCCATTTCATGCAGTGCAACAGCCAGTGTCTCCTTTATGCCAGATCTTCTCTGCAGTTGCGCTGTGCTCTCTTTTTATCACCTCCATAAATCAGCATCCTTTGACAACAAAGGCGCGCTGCCGTGCAGTGGACACGTCTCACTGCATTCTCTCATGCAGTCTAACATAATCTAGTCCCTTAAGGCCGCCCAAAAGATGAATAAAGCAGTTATTCTACACGCGATGATGCCTAGAGAGACGAACAGAGGGTTGCCTTACCTAGCAGACCTCAGTGACTGAGTGTCTGGATTATGTAATCCTGTCAAATCTGTTCCACATCCCCCAGTGCACTGCAGCAGCAGCTCTGCCCTTCCATGGCTGCGTCTCTAAATGCTGTAATTGTTTAAAGGCTGAGTACAGATTCTGTTCTCCACCCAGATAAGAGTCATTTTTCCTTAATGCCGTTTCTTCTGCGCACGCTGCCCCCCCCCGGAACGAGCCGTCACGCCCTCTCTAACCTCACTGATGATATAACTGAACATCTCCAGTCATTTAGCGTCTGTAATGAAGAGAGGTCATGAAAAAACACTGGT
>VOQJ01032457.1:10847-29178 GCA_015052665.1 Apistogramma diplotaenia
AAGAAAAAAAACATCTTAAGAGAAACTGGTGCCACAAAAAAAAAAAAAAAGATTAATACAACAGTTACATCAGAACATTACATAAATGCAGTCAGAAGCAGCTTTAGGGCAGCTCAGATTGGCGTAAACCTACATACAAGCAGTTGGCAGAATCACGTGCTGAGCTAACTAATAACTGATGGTACTTTTATATTGAATGGACATATAAGTGGTATTAATCTTCTCATCCACCTCATGGCAAACGTTTAAATGAAACTCCAGAATGTTGAACCAACAGGATGAGCGACGGCTACAGTGTAGCAGGAAACCTTTGTTCAGACGCCATCGTTCGGAGGGCGGTGAAATGTTCACGACGCGCCTCAACGTTGCAGCTCACACGCAAACATGACGGCGTGGGGGAGGACCTTAAAGGCAGCACGTGCAAGTGTTTGGTTTGGCGTTCGGTCACTTCAGAGCAGCTAACTCTCTTCTAGCTAATGTTTTCTCACTGAAGGCTGATCTCTGACTGCAGCCGATGAGCCAGCTCACCGGCGGCTGGCTTTGGCCGGAGCGGAGCGAGACAGCAGAATAAGAACTGCCATCATCAGCTGCAGGGACTCACTGGAGTGGCAGCAGAATGCCAGAACATCAACCCCACACATTTGAAAAAGAATAAACTTTATAAAAGACAGGATAAACAGATGTTCACATGCCACAGGCGACCAACAGGGTCGATGCTGGCTGAGACTGACGTCTGCCTGAGGCCACATCCAGCCTTTCTGCTCACCTAAGCTGAGCCAGCTGGTCGCTGCAGCTTCACACTCACTGAACACAAGTTGCACAGTTTGTGTAAAGATCATCAAAAAGGCAAATTTACAAAAAAAACTAAAGGTTTGGGCCCCTGAAACTGGCACAGCTAAATGGATTAAATGGATTGCAGCCAACAGTGATTTTATTTGTTAAATGTGTTTTTCCCCCTTCAGAATAATCTCAAAACTTTTTCGTACTTGTTAAAATTTGGACAAACTGACCCCACTCTTCACTCGCTTTGGTGTGCTCATTTCTTTACTTGTAGTCCCGGCAGCTGTCGCCCATGCAGGACTGGAGCTTTATGAGCCGCTGGTTCATGGTCTGCAGGACGGAGGGATCCACCTTCTTCACAATGTTCTCCAGCTGGTGCAGGTCTGCCGTCAGGTTGTAGACTTCTACGAACGACTGGGGAAAAACAGAACGTGTCACATCTGCTTCCACGAAAAGGTCTCACTGAAAGCGGGAGAGAATCCGGGCACCTCGGTGTCGGCAAACTCGCAGTACTGGAGGTCCTGCTGGCCGTCCAGGGTCCTGACACAGGCGTACGTGTTGTTGTAGGAGTCTTCACACACACAGTCTGGGAAACATTGCTGAAGACGGAGGGAAACGCTGTTACTTGGGAACACGGAAACAAACTTTCAGAATCAAGGAGGGACGTTCTGAGCCATTTGGGAAAGTTGCAATTCTGAGTCTGCCTTTAAAAATGGGCTTATTGTAAATTTCCTCACTCACCATCATTCCATCATCAGAGAAGGAATGAGGAGCGCAGTGGAGAGGCAGAGGGAAACCAAAGCACTGTTCTTTCATTCAAACTGAAGTCTCTTTTTGCAGTGGGACATAATGATGTTACTGGAAACTGTGAGCCCAGTCTTCCCACAAACACGTCTCATCAGGATTAACTCTCAGTGGACGCTACAATATGAAACCTGCTTCACAGCTACTCACAGACAGTCCTGGGCCGAGTTTGGGACAGGAAGGGTCTGTTGTCGGGTGTCCCTCTCCGGTGTACTCAACAAGGAAGAACGGTCGCACTGTGCCGTTACGCAGTGAAGGAGCCTGAGATCAAATTTCAGTCAAGATTTAGCATGAAGGAAAGAAGTGTGAGTGCATGTGGAGAACAGCTGACCATCTGAGCGAGGAACGACTGTCCGTCCACGTTGACGGACGACAGGTCGACCCCGGCTATGTCCAGTATGGTGGGAGCCAGGTCGATGTTCAGCACTGGAGCCTGGAAGAACGCGGCATCATGAGACAAGTGGAAAAAATGGACAGAAATTAAACTGTTACACTTTTAAACAGTTGGTGGGTTTTAGTGGAGGATTGTTCTGACCTGCAGCACCTGACCTGGTTCGATGCCAGGACCCCGGACCATGAGTGGAATCCTGATGTCAAATTCATAGAGCTGCCTCTTATCAATGGGCAGTGAGAACTGACCTGCAACAGAGCATCAGAATGGAGGAAAAGGTGATGTGTGCGGCTTTGAAGCTGACACAGCTGGAGCTCGAGGACTGCTCCAAGTAAGGTCCTGAGGGGCAGTTCTCTGGGCAAAAAAGCTCCCAGGCAGAGGTCGGGTGAATGGCCAGTCTGCTTCAAGCTGTGACAGGAAGGCAACAGTATGTAGGTATGTAGAAGAGCACCTCTGAACACAGCACATCGAACCTTGAAGCGGGTGAGCAGCAGCAGCAGAAGACCACACTGGGTTCCACTCCTGTCAGCTAAACTGAGGATACGGTTCACACAGGCTCACCAGAACTGCACACCTGAAGACTGGACAAGCACTGCAGTCTGATGAGACATGATTTCTAATGCAACACTGGGATGGTCCGAATATGGGACAAACAAGGAAGCATGGATCCATCCTGTCTGTGCATCACCGGTTAAGGCTGCTGGTGTAATTTGTACCAAGTCAGCATCACTTAAATATCACCCAAGTCTTGTTGACCATGTCCATCCCTTTAAGACCACAGTGTGACTAACAGCTGATGGCTGCTTCAAGCATGGTAATGCACCACGACGCCCAGATCATCTCAAACTGGTTTCTGGACAGTGGACCACCTCTGAGGTGTGGTGGAATGGGAGATTTGCATCGTGGAGGTCAAGCCGACAAATCTGCAGCCACGGTGTGATTCCTTCATGTCAATGTGGACTAAAGTGGAAGGTGAGTGTACGGTTACCTCCAAGCACAGAGCAGTAAATGGACTAGTTCTTATAAAGCGCTTTTCTACTCTTCTGAGCACTCAAAGCGCTTATGCAACATGTTTACATTCACCCATTCATTCAAGCACTAATCTAGGAATGAGTCAAAGCACACCTGTGTGGTAGCCGTTGTCTGAAGTGTAAAAGATGTAGGTGTTGTTCAGCTCCTTTATGCTGCTGAGTTTCTTCACCAGATTCTCCACCAAGTCGTCCACAGAGAGCAGCGTCTGCCACCTGCCAGAAGCAGCAGTATGTTTCTATATGTGCACGTTAGCTGGAGAAACGTTTGGACAATGATACAAGCAAATAAAGGCAGGTCACATCTGACAACGCCTTGGAAAGTTTGACATCTTCAGATTTATGGAAAGACGAGTGATTACAAAAAAACACAATAAAATGAAACACTAATTTTAACCTAGCTTCATCCAAGTTTCACATTTCTGTTACAGAGAAATGTGAAAAATTGTGCAAAAATGTATCACCAATTTAAAATGAAGCCAATCACAGGGACTTCGCTTCGATTCTGGAAGGTTGTGACAAAGCTGAAAAGTCCACAAGTCAAATTGTTACAAAATAAAATGAGTAAAAAAATTAATTTAAAAAAAAGAGGCGGGTATGCTAGCAGACAACTGTCTGCTCTCTGGCCAGTTTCAGCAGTACACTTCTGAGCGCTTCCGGCCACGCCCCCTACTTCCGGCCGAGAATTGGCGTTAAAAATATGATACAAATAGGCTCTTTAAGTTACTATTTTGACATTTTGCTCAACTCTCTTAACTGGAGGAGAAAGTGGAATGTCAAAATAGTAACTTAAAGGGCCTATTTTTATCATATTTTTAACGCCAATTTTCAGCCGGAAGTAGGGGGCGTGGCCGGAAGCGGCCCGCGAGTTTGACATGCCTGATATAAACTGTTTGATACTATTCTGACTTTGTCTTCCAAGAACTGTTTTTAAGCAGAAAGTCGTAGCTGTTGTACCTTTTCCTGTATGCATTATCCAGGAAGGTGAGCGAGCTGTTAGGCATGGGATTAGCAGGCTGACGCAGCAACCAGTGTTTATCCTAAAACATGCACACAAAAAGAGATTCACTGGAAACAAAATTAAAGAAAAAACAAGTGCATGACCCAACATTCCTGTGACGCTTACCTTCCCCGGTTTGTTAAAGCTCCCATCTCGAGGGGCCTGAACATCCAGGAACTCTTTCTGGTATTGAGGCGCAGCTGTCCACGGGGAGTGAGGAGCTGGAGGTGACAGCATCAGGAAGAACGGATGCTGAGGGCTCCTGTCGTCCAGGAAGCGAAGGGACCGGTTCAGCTGGATGGACAAACAGCCACAGACTTATTGCATGACTGCTGGAAAACTTAAGTTTCTTTAAAAGCTCAGCTTAGGAGGCAAGGTGAAAATGCTGCTATAGTAAAATCAGCGAACAGGGGTGGTGGGCTTGCTGGCATCTTTGTGAGGTGAGATCATTCTCGAGTTAAACCACTAGATTTTCAGACTCCTCTGTGCTGAAGGACGTGTCAGCACAACGCTGGCATGCCACCCATCTGAATGTCTGTAAAACCATCAAAACAAGGACTAGCGACATGAAATGAAGCAACACCTTTGACCGTCTCCCTCCACTGTTGCAGTCATGCAGCAGCACATGTGACAGAGGGATCGTTCATCTCCCATAAACAACATTTACAGCAGGTTAAATGGACTGAGTCACTTGATGAAACTTAATAAATCCACAAAGAAACCAAACATCTTCACTCAAAATCTCTTAGACTGAATTTACTCAAAATCTGATCCATCATACAGAAACTAAATGACCATTTTTAATATTACATTCTTTCTTGCATCCTGATCATTAAGCTTTCACAAAGCTGACTGGTATATATGAGCAGCTGATCCAGAGAGTTCAAAGGTGAACAACCTTCTTCCCATAACCTCATATCAATTCCTCAAGCATACAATGTTTTCACACAGTTAGATTGTATTTGTGGTGGTAGCAAAGAGAAGGCATGTGCACGCGTGTTCACCATAACTGTAAAAAAGGAGACACTGGCTTTAAACTGCTAGTGTTTTGCTCGCCACCAAGTTGGTTGTTTGGAGCTAGAATGCACCACACTGATTCAATTCAAATCACAACAAACAGTCGCCTCAAGGTGCTTTTTATTATAAGGTAAAGACCCTACAATGATTACAGAGTAAACCCAACAGTCAAAACGACCCCCTATGAGCAGCACTTGGTGACAGAGGGAAGGAAAAACTCCCTTTTAACAGGAAGAAACCTCCAGCAGAACCAGGCTCAGGGAGGGGGGGTCATCTGTATTATCAACTAAAGCTAGCAATTATGGAAAGCAAACTGCTTCCATAAACAGTAGGTGTGCAATGCACAGACACATAACTGCTAATCTGTATAAGGTAGCAGACTAATAAAATACCAGAATTTCACCCACCTAAACCTTTAGGATAATCTGCACCACACAGGTTCTTTTTGGATAAAAATGCTCTAATAGGCACATCAACATCACAGGCCTGATCCTGATTGACAGGTCCAATTTAGTGACTTGAATAAGCAGATGTGAAGCCAAACAGATGGCTAGCAGATACAGCCACCATGTCATAGCAACCATGCCCCTAACACCAATATCCATGAGCTATACTAAAAGAAGAGGAGAAGAAAACCATCCATACGTCCTTAAAAAAAAAGATACTTTGACAATAATTCAGCAGCAATCAGCTGCATCTGCACTTAGCTGGTTAGCAGAGAAATACAGCAGGCTCAGTAAAGAACTCCCTGCACTTCAGATCTGAGAGTGTGATTGCTACTGACTATGAGGTCTGTGAGGTAGTCCTCCTCGTAGCGGTCACCGTGCTTCTCTTCTTTCCCGTTGACTGACAGAGTGTAGTTGTAGTACTGAGAGTTTCCCACCTGCAAATCGTGCAGCAAATGATGTCATGACACAGGTACTCTGTGGCAGTTGTGCATGTGTCTACACGTTGCTTGTGCCTCACCAGTGCATGCCACTGATCCCAGCCGAGCGGAACGTGGCCGACACTGCCTGCATCTTTGCTACCGTACTGCAGGCAGAAGAGACGGTTAGCTCAGTCGGGATCAAGAGAAATGATGCAACACGTATCTTTAGGGCTTTATGCAGACAGTCAACATAATACTGTTGTTTTGGGTTGAAAGTCAGTAATTATTCCCGGGTCACTTTGTGAGATTTGTGTACGTGCTCACTGTGATGTCACTGTATTAAAGTTTTTATAAAACATGCCTGCAACCAAACACATTGATCCGTGCCCCCGTCAGATCCACGGCATGAAAAAAATAAACACAAAGACTTTGGGAACATTTTGAAAAATTGTAAAGCTTAAGAAAGTATATGAATGTCCAAACCTGGTTAAGATATTTCCCAGCAAAGAAGGTCTGGTATTTCACTTTGCTGAGGTAGGTGTGGAAGGCCTCTGCCTCGGGGCCTTTCTGCCACTGAATGCTGGAGCAGTTCCCACTCAGGGAGTTGTTTCTCACCTCGTGGTTGTGAGGGTATCGACCCGTCAGAATACTGCTCCTGCTGGGGCAGCACAGTGGCGTGACTGTGAACTTCACATGAGGAGGAAGTGTGACCGGGGGGGGAGGAAGAGAGAAGCATGACAGCATGACTCGTTTAGCATGTAACCACTGGTGCTCTAAGAAATGCTTTACTGAAGTAAAACAATACAAAGTAGCAACATTCCACTGCAAAGGTCAGGCAGCAGCATTTCACATCTTTACTACTTTACACATGGTTCAGTCCTGAGGTCTCAGCACAGGGCTGAGGGCCATGCAAGGGGGCCAGAAATCTGAAGAGTGGCAAAGATGATGACTATGGGAAGGAAGAAAAAAGACACCCTGCCATGTCAGCACGGCTCAAACACTCAGAACAGTGACTGGCATCAAAAGTAGCACAGATTCTACAGATCTGCAGAAGCCACCTCACAAAAAGGTTCAGTCACACCCACTGTGTGTGCAGAGCTGCAGAGGAAACAGCTTAAACACAGGCTTTTGGTTTGTACACTAAAGGTTAAAGGTGAAATGCATCTGAATGATTTATTTTCTGTATCAAGAAAAGTAGAATTTCACCACCACATCAAACATCTGGTATTTTTACATCACCGATTGGACATCTTTAAGAATTTTTAATATAAAAAGGTTTATAAAGTGATACTTTAAATAAAACTGTCATAATAATATAGTGGAAAAAGCAGTGTGAAATGTGGTGGAGCAGAAGTATCACTCACAGCATTCACAAATGTTGCTCCTTCATCTCCGACGTACGCTTTGGTTTTCTTCATCGGTGTCTGCGCAGCACAAACAAGAGCAAAGTGACACTCAGCACACATTTGCATAATCAGAGTTTGCTAAGATACTAGAAGCAGCAAGTCAAAACATTATGACAGTACTGTAAGCCTGTCTTACAGAAGAGGCACGTACAGTAATCTCTATTAGCTAAATACTTGATCAGCTGCTCATTCGTCTGTGAACGCATCTTTATGGATTATTCAAATCTCTGGAAGTTCTCTAACAGCTCCGACTGTCGGGGATCGCACTCTGTTGTCTTGGCCCATTCGATCCCTGTACGACTACAGCGAGACGTTGGTGCCCCCCCGTTTTCACTAATTCTATTCATAATTTCCAGGTGTAGCCAAGTGGCAGACGGCTTCCGCCTTGGTGGCCTCAGAATCTCATCTCTGCTTTGCAGCCCTGTTGACCTCATCGGAGCACTGGAGCAGTTCACAGCTGAGTGTGAAGCAGCTGGTATGAGAGTTAGCACCTCTGAGTCTGAGGCCAAAAAGAATGACGTCTGACCCTGGGTCAGGGATGAGTTACTGTGGAGGAGTTTATCTCTGGGTCTTGTTCACAGGTGAAGGAGGCAGAGACTGACAGATGGAAGGGGGCTGCAGTGATCCCTCAGGAGAAGGTGAATTTGAGAGGAGCTCCATACTGACAGGAGCCAGGTGAGGTGGTTCAGGCATCTGACTAGGACAGGGATGGACAGCTCCAGGCCTCGAGGGCCGGTGTCCTGCAGGTTTTAGGTGTGTTCCTGATCCAACACACCTGAATCACACATAGAAGTCATTAGCAGGACTCTGGAGAACTTGACTGCATACTGAGGAGGTGATTCAGGTGTGTTGGATCGGGAACACACCTAAAACCTGCAGGACCCCGGCCCTCGAGGCCCGGAGTTGTCCATCCCTGGACTTGGATGCCACCTTTAAGCTCAGGGTGTCTCAGAGCGACATTATGACTATACACTTGTCTTCCACTGTTGCCTGGTGCGACAGCAACAACCTGTCACTGAATGTCAACGAGACAAAAGAAATGATTGTTGACTTCAGGAGGAAACATACAGAGCACATACCGCTCACAATCCATGGCAAAACCGCGGAGTTTGTGAAAAGCACTACGTTTCTGGGGGTACACGTTGCAGACAAAATACTATACTATATATACTATGTACTAGATATACTATGTATAGTATATCTCTTCACGTTGGAGCTTGGAGAAACGCAGTCTCGTTCAGCTATGCACTCACAATAAAGTTCACTTTGACTTTGATGTTGTACTTTCTGAAGTTAAATCCAGCTTTAATAAATGTGCACAATAATTCAATATGTTTTCTAGTGTCTCCAACGTCAGTTTAGTTGAATTTGTTCAATTTTTTATTGTAATTTTTAAAACAAATCCATCCAGTCTCTCTTACTCAAAGGTCTAAAAAACACTTAAAATTCTTTCATCAACCAAGACGAGTAAACTAATCAGCTGACTGATCAGCTGGTTGTGGACATTAAATCTGAAAGCTAGCAAAGGAAAGAGAAGCGCAGTCACGCGTGTCTCTCTCCACAGGTAGTGATAGGTGACTGAAAACACAGTACAACACCTGACAGGTAGAACAGTATCAAAGCGGTCAGGTCTCTGTGGAGCCGACATAGATGTCTAAAGTGGATCTATTCACCATTCCACCTAGTTGAATATCCTGGTCGTCGGCGAGCACGACGATAATGTTGCTCGGTGTGGCGCGTTCCGCACACCTGACGCCACAGGTGAGCAGCGCGGACAGCAGCACGAGCAGGGGGAAGGCAGCGGAGCGACCTCCTCCTCCGCGCCGGCTCATGGTCGCTCCAGCTCCGCTCCTCGGGCCTGCCATCGGGACACCACAGCGCCGGGCCTGGAGTCACGCACAGCCGCTGCCGTTCAGCAGGTTTCGTTTCCTGCTCAGGGGAGGACGAGCGGACAGACACGCTGCTAATTTAAAGTTTGAGGAAGTGGATGAGAGTCAGCGGTCATATGATCGCACTGAGTGGGAGGAGAGAGGACTGGGAACATTGTGTACAGCTCTGAGGCAGCTTTACACAGCTTACATGTTCATTTATTTACGTTTATGAAAGTTAAACATTTAAAATAAATCACCAAATATAACAGAACCTTACTTAACATTAGCCTACAAAACAGATATATCCATCCACTGGAAGGGTTTGCAATCAATCAATCAATCAATCAATCAATCAATCAATCAATAACCTATGAAAAACATTTCTCAACATGAAAATGAAAATAAACTTTTTAAAATCTTACAGGATAATTAAAAGTACTGAAAAAGAGCGTCTGTATGCACGAGACAAGACTGAAAACCTACACAGACTTCAGAGAGATTCATCATACTGCAGGTAATTTAATTATATTCAGATGCTAAAATGTTTGTACCTTTAGGCTGATTAAGTAAGATCATTACTTATAAAGTTTCACTACGAAACCACAAAACAGTTACTGAATACAGAAAAATGTCTGAACTCTTGCACAGTGCGTCTTTCCATGTTATACCCTTTGTGGTGCAGGAGATGAGCCTCAACTAAAAACTGGAACTTTTTTCGGGAATCACAGATCCCATATCCCCCCTGGACTAAACAGGAGCGTGATTGTAAGGAGCTGCATTAGTGCACATGGCATGGGCAAGCTGATCATCTGTGAAGGTTGAATGATACATGCAGGGTTTGGAGCATCATATGCTGCCATCCAGAAATCTGTTTTAGGGAATTCTTGCTTTTTTTTTCCTTAAACAACTTTATCAAATGCTGTCATTAGTGAGCAGTGGCATTCATTAATGTGCGCAGAGCCGTTATGTCACGTTACTGTGTGACATGATTCCTTTGAGCACTTTTTTTCTTGTCTTGAGAACACAAAGAAACTCATACAGTAACATAAGCCATGTTCCTCTGGTGTTATTTACTGCTTCACATATCTAACCAACCAAATATTGGCATTTCTGCTTGTAGGCTGAGCTTTAGTTTTAAGGGAAGGATTACAGTCCAAAATCACGAGCAGGCTGTATTTGTGTATTTATTGCCATAAACATGAGGCATGACAACTTATAATATTCTAACTTTAATCGAGCTGTCAAGAGTTGATGCACAAATTTTATATTTATAATTTATACTTGTTTACATGATGACTATGGAGGACCAAAACTGACATAATTAGAAATAAAAACAGAAATATATATACCTTGTATAAATATTGTTTTCCTTTTCCTTCTACATACATTTTCATCAAGTAATGTATATGTTTTCTTTCTTTTTCCTTATACATGCGTTTTCATCAAGAAATGTATATATTTTGTTTTGTCTTTTCCTTATACAAGTCCTTGTTCTTTTGTCATTTCCTCGTCTCTCTTTTTCCTTTACCGTATGCATTTCTGTCTCATTATGCAAATCAGGAGGGCGGCCTCCTCTGCTATTGGTCATAAACACGAAGAAGCTCATCCATATTCAAACCGATTGTGCATGCTCGCTGCATGCTATATATTTCTGTAAAGTATAGAAAGTGCTTCGACATTTTCGGAGATGTCCGTTGTCGCTGCTCTAGCAGCAGTTGAAGCACTTTTTACACTTGAGCAATATCTTGATAAAGTGAGCAGATATTTGAGCTTTACACATTTATATTCACAAAAGTTTTTTTGTGTCACAGAAACAGATATATTTCAAACATTTCAGCCACTTTCGACCGTGTGTTTGAATTATGATGTACAGCGGAGCATGCACAATCGATTGGCATATGGATGAGCTTCTTCATGTTTATGACCAATAGCAGAGGAGGTGGAGCAAGAAGGCAGCCCTCTTCATTTGCATAATGAGGCAGAAATGCATACAGTAAAGGAAAAAGAGAGATGAGGAAATGACAAAAGAACAAGGGCTTGTATAAGGAAAAGACAAAACAAACTACGAAAACACGTGTGCAAGGAAAACGATAAAGAAAATATATACATTTCTTGATGAAAATGCATGTATAACGAAAAGGAAAAAACTAAATATATACATTTCTTGATGAAAATGTATCTAGAAGGAAAAGGAAAAAAATATTTATACAAGGTATATATATTTCTGTTTTTATTTCTAATTATGTCAGTTTTGGTCCTCCATACAAAAGTGGCTGAAAGGTTTGAAACATGTCTGTTTCTGTGACACAAAAAAACTTTTAAGATGTTTTTAGGCGAGAATGTAAATGTGTAAACCTCAAATATCTGCTCACTTTATATTGCTCAAGTGTAAAAAGTGCTTCAACTGCTGGATGGATGGATGACTTTGAAACAGACGGTTGGTCTGACAAAAGACAGGAGGTGCCTGGGCTTGAAGATGCCAAGATTTTCAGTGGGAGTGACCAGGAGGGACAAGATTAGAAATATATTAGAGGGACAGCTCAAGTTGAGTGCGGTGGAGATAAATGTTAAAAAGGCAGGGTTGAAATTGCTTGGTAAAGTACAGAGAATGTATATATGCTGGTCTAATGATGTTGAAGATGAAACAACCTGGCTTCTTAGAAAAGAAGATGATGATGATGATGATGATGATGATGATGATGATGATGTGATGTTTATTATTAACTTTTGATCACGGTTTGTTGTTGTTTTGGCGTAGACGGGCTTCCATAAATCAATTACCTTCCGCTCGTTTCCAGTCGGACCTATTTTGATAATGCACCAGAGGCGGAGCGGAGTGCCGCCGGTGTTGTGCCTATAGACATCTGCCTATAGATATATGATGGTTGTACCAAGAAGTGATTGCTGATGTTTTTTCTAACCGGCGCAGTTATGCAGCTGCATCCGGTTCCGTTTATGCGCCGAAGTTTTCTAATGAAAATGGGTTTCTTTGCCTCCCTCAGAGTCTCAACCTCACTACGTGACTCGCTTCAGTACGTTACAGTGCTGTGTTTCGATATCATAATCCTATGGAAATGTGTTTTTAAAAAGACAAACCAGGAAAATAAACGTGACTAAAGCGAACGGGGTTAAATTCAAAATTACCGACTGAGTTTTATTAAGTAGTTTCACGTTCTGTTGTATTCCATGGTGCCGTTAAAGCGAAGGAAAATCGTCCCCTCGCTTACTGGGAGTACTGGTGCTGACCGCAGTGCAGATAAAGGACCAAACAAGTTTCCTCAAGTTGTTTTGTTCCTGTTGGAAAGAAAAATGGGAGCCAGCCGAAGAGCTTTCCTCTCTCAGCTCGGGCGGAAGAAAGGCTTTCAGGTGGAGGACCTGTTCAGGTATGACGTGCCACAGATTCGGTGATTAAAGTGCTTAAGAATAAATATGAGGAGACAGAAAGTCAAAATGTACTAAGGGTGAGAAAATGACATTCAAACCCTGTTGATCCGCAGTGAAAGCGTCACACACGTCATCTCTGAGAATAACTGTGGCGCTGACGTCAGGACGTGGCTGGAGTCTCAGGGAGGAGGTCGGAGGTCAGGAGTTCACCTCCTGGACATCAGCTGGTACACAGAGAGCATGCGCGCAGGCCATCCTGTGGCCATAACCGACAGGCACAAACCACAGGTACATTTGTGTTTTACACATCCAGTATGAACTCAAAGTCTTCACTTAATGTGAATATATGTTATCAAGCAGTTTTAACCTTTAGAGCAGCTCTCCGATGATACAGGGATGAGTTACATTATCATGCATTCATGAAGATGTGGAACACATTTCTGTGTAAAACCTATTTTAAAGTGCTTTAAATGGCCATTAACAGCAATGTGTTGGAGCTCACGCTTTCATCCATGTGAACCTTTCAGGAGCAGCACATCAGTGATGTAGAAGTTGCTTTGTTCTCAGCACCCAGCTATGCCTGTCAGAGACGGACCACTCTGGATAACCATAACACCGGCTTGACTGTATGCCCCCCCCCCACACACACACACACACACACACACACACAAACAGATTTCTGACTTTATTAAACACACGTGTCATGAACTGCGTTCTCTGTCTCAGGAGGCCTTGTCGCTCTTAGCTGAAAAGGCTGAGCTCAGTGATGAGGAGGGACGAGGCGTCGCCTTTCGCCGGGCTGCCGCCGTGCTGAAGGCACTTCCTGCACAGGTGACGAGCACGTCACAGCTCGGGGGGCTGCCTTGTCTCGGAGAACACTCGCTTAGAGTCATAAAAGTAAGTGAAAGTTGTAGTTTTCCTACCTCCCCCACAAACAGGATGTTGTAACATTGTCTGGTCTTGCAGGATGTTTTGGAGAATGGAAAATCGAGTGAGGTGGAGTCCACCAAGCAGTCAGAGCGCTACAGAGCACTAAAGGTAAGTCTGCTGTTTTCTAAGGAGCAGCTGGTAGAAGTCTAAGGAGAACAGGTCCACTTTAGGAGTCACTAGATGTTGGAAGAGAACCCCAGTCAGAAGAAAGCTGGCTTAAAGGAAAATGAGCCTAAGCGATGAGGGGGTGCACAAGTCCATGGTAAAATAGTTTAAAGCCGTGACTTTAAAAACACTTCCTGATCAGTCATTTTACAGGCAAACATAAATATAGAAATTAACCGTGACAAGAGCAGATTTTAATAAGGCTTTTAAATTTTATATCAGGTTTTGTTGCATCAAAAGAAGATTTTCATATTTCATTACAAAGTTCAGAACTTGAGCCTGAACTTGTTCAGTGAGCGTTTAGAAGCAGTTTGGGATGTTTTTCTGCCACAGTGAGACTGCTTTAAGGGCTTATTACTACACTCTGGAGGGCAGTTCCATAAAAAGCCATAGAAACAATGACATGTCGTCTTTGTTCTTTAAATAAATGTGTTTCAGGTTTTGACGGGTATTTTTGGAGTCGGAGCCAAAACTGCTGGCCGATGGATCAGAGAGGGAATCTACAACCTGGAACAGCTACGAGAGTCAGGAGCTGCACTGAACCACGCACAAAGAGCCGGTTGGTACAAGGATGAGTTTAAAGTTTAATGTTTTCTAAATCTGAGTCATACAGGTCCAGCAAAGCAGCCCAGCACCATCACACTACCACCACCATGCTTGACTGTTGCTATGACAACCTTTGGTGAAATGCAGTGCTGGTTTTACCATCTGTGTCATAACTCCACATAATAGTTCCCCTAAGGAGTGTTTTTGTTTTTGGCTTGGTGAGCAGTGATGGAACTGTCCTTTTCTTACTGTTAGATCATCAACACTTTACTTTACTTTACTGTGTGGCTGCGAGGCCTGACCATCTTTGGATGTTCTGAGTCCTTTTGTAACTTCCTGGATGAGTCACTGATGGATGTCAGAGACTTTGTTCCTCAGCAGCTTCGCAGCGTTCAGGTTCTCTGTTCAGGTTCTCTGTTCAGGTTCTCTGTTCAGGTTCTCTGTTCAGGTTCTCTGTTCAGGTTCTCTGTTCGTGATCTCAGCAGGTCTGGCAGTAACCAGGCCTGGCTGTGGCTAATGAAACTGAACTCAGTGTGACTTAACAAGGGTGTAAATACTTTTTCATGGCATCGTACAACATTAACGGTTTTACATCCTTGACTGTTTGTCTTTCCTCCTACAAAATAAAACACCGTCATCTTCAAGGTCTGGAGCACTACAGCGACCTCAACCAGCCGGTCACTAAAGCAGAGGCAGATGCGATCGGGGAGATCGTGCAGGAGGCCGTCAGCTCCGTGTTACCAGGGTCACACATCACTCTGACCGGAGGATTTCGCAGGTGAACGAGCAAAAACGCAGCTCTCCATTATCAGAATTCTGTTTTATTTGTGTGCTTAAAAGAAAATTTGCAGTTTAATATTAATGTGAATGGTGGCACTTTGTGCAGAGGGAAGCTGACGGGCCATGATGTTGACTTTCTGATAACACACCCAGAGGAAGGCCGAGAGGTGGGACTGATGCCTAAAGTGGTCTCCTGGTTGGAATCACAGGTAACTTTTCAGACACTGTTTATGAAATCATTTTTGTCAAATGTTCTATAATTACAGTCAAAGGTTTGTGTTTCTATGCTGAGAAACTACCATTCGCAGTCAAGTTAAAGGATATTATTAGACATGTTTGAGTCTGAATGCATCATTTTGACACTGTGTGCATTGGAGAAAATTCAAATTAAATTCAAATTTGTGCAACAAATTCTTGTCATGACGTCTGTGCTGAACTGTGTCTCTTCAGGGTTTTCTGTTGTACCAGAAAACTACAAGAAACTCTTACCTGGAATCGAAGGACGGTCCTGCTCGACCCGCCTCCAACATGGACCGCTTTGAAAGGTGTTTCTCCATCTTTAGACTAACCAAAGAGGAGGAAGGAGGAAGCTCGCAGCCAGAGAAGAATGGTGCTCGAGCCGAGGACGGCCTCAGATCGCTCACGCAGGCAGAAAGTGATCAGTTATGCCAAATGAGCAAGAATAACCTGATGACGGCTGCATCGGGCAGACTGTGGAGGGCTGTGAGGGTGGACCTGGTGGTCTCTCCAATCAGCCAGTTTGCTTTTGCTGTGCTGGGCTGGACAGGATCCAAGGTGATCGGACACATCTGCCCTCTGCTGTCCTTCAGACCCTTTGGGCTCCTGCTCCCTGCTCCTCCCTGCCGTGTTGTATAAGTCTGTTTAACACCTGTCTTTGCAGTTGTTTGAGCGCGAGCTGCGACGCTGGGCTGGGCGCGAGAAGGACATGTCTCTGAGCAGCCACGCCCTGTTCCACAACAAACAGGTGAATGCAAACGTGCAGCCATTTGTTCATGTTGGTAATTAGTTAGCTACCCTTAGTTAGACTTGCTCTGTTCAGAACTGAGGCTCTGAAGCCAAGAAGCCCGGTTCCCACTGCTTCCTTTGAATGCATTTAATACCTGCCATGTTGTTCTGCTTAAAATGAATGCAGTGCGCTATTTTTAATCTATGATTTCATCTCTTGCAGAATAAATATCTGAGAGCTGCATCAGAGGAGGAGATATTTGCTCATCTTGGTCTGGAGTACATCCCACCATCAGAGAGGAACGCCTGAAGAGACCCGAGAAGCTCCCAGTTACTATGTAACTACTGAGGAAATATGATCAGACTCAGAGGTGGCAGTTCACTCACTGAGGCTGACGTATGATATTTACTGAATTATTACTGCACAAACTTTACGTTATAACACAATTTTTACTCAACAAGAATCCATCAGAATTTCATCAGAATATGAGTGTTTACTTAGTTTCGGCCACTGGCATGAATGTGCTGCTACATGTGTAACATGAGACTGATTTTATGCTCCGAGCTCTGCTTATAGTTTGTAATAAAAATGTGTGATCCTACGCTCAGCGGTTTATGCAAACATTACACAACTTTTACATAAAATTCACATACATTTAAAAGGCATCAGTAATGACTGTATGAAGTGTAATACTGGCAACAAAATGTTTCATTAGTAAAAATGCATAAAAGAAAATGTAAAATTAAGATGGGAGAACAAGACATTAATGAAATAATATGTATCCAAGTATAATGATGATTGAAATTAAATGGGAGACAATACATAACGTTTTGTAAAGTAGTTATTAAATTATGCTTTTACTTCTCTAAAATGAATTAGTGTATTATTACCTTGTTAATTAAAATGTGGGAATTAAGTGCAACCCAGTCGTGAGAATGTGCGAATAAAAATGAAAGTCAATTGGAGAGAACGTGTAAACAAAATTATTCTTTTATGCAGGAGCATTAATAGGTTATAATTTAAAATTCTCTGCATTTTTAGAAAAAGGTTCAAGTTAACAAGCTGGTGAGGAAAACACAATCCCACAGAAGGTACATTCATAAAGTTTAAATATGAATTAATGCCAATTTAAAATGAATCAAAGAAGCTCTTAATTTTGAGTTATCTCTGGGTTGCAGCAGGAGCTTCCTGCTTGTTTTTGCCATTTACCTGACCAGGTGAAAGGATACCGTTCAACTGTAAATGTAAAACTACAGAATCTCTTTGATCTACTGAGGCTGCAGTTCCTCACACACATGCAGAACTGTGTGTTCTGTGTAAAGGGAAAATGTCTGTTGAGCGCATTTCACCACATTCACACCTGTGTCACAGTGACCTACATTCACACCTGTGTCACAGTGACCTACATTCACACCTGTGTCACAGTGACCTCATCTGTACATGTGCTCCTGCAGCTGTTCTGTGCAGATATGATCTCACAAGTGACCGAAATATTCGATTAAGTGCAAGTTTAAATGTATATGAAAGTTTGTGCTTCTGTTCAACCACATTAAAGAGAGAGATGTTTTATGTTCTATTGTGCTTCTTTATTTTTGGCATAGATACTCTGTTACAATTGTGGATTATCATATTAACGTCCCACTCTGCAGTTAAGTCCTGCTTGTCTTCTCTCTCCTTTAATATACAGTTTTCTCAGATTTTCTCTCTGCTGTTCCTCTACCTGTTAGCTCCACTTCTTAAGAACTCGTGTGCAGACCCTTTCAAACTAAATCATTATTTCCAGCTGCTAATTTACCTTTTTTTTCAAAAGTGAAATAGAGAAAAACCTATTTCGGAACAAATTTACTCTCACCTCACTAACGATCATCTGTTTGTCTCTGAAAACCAGACTAACTTCAGTCTGCTTTTCAGCCCTGGTCAAAATGATAAATGCCTGGTTACATTTGTATTCCTCAGATCATAAACAGGATGTCCAGTTAAAAACTTTCAGATGACAGGCTTGCCTTGTTCCTGGCAGTGTTCCCCAGGACTCTGTTTAGGATCCTCTTCTAGTTATGATTATCTTTTATCTTTAGTACCCAGCATGGCTGAGAAGGACACTGATAGGCCCGTGCAGGTGGGATTATGTCTGAAACAGAGGTCATTTATCAGTATGTGCACCTAGTTTTAAAGTATACGTGAAAATTGCAAAACAAATAGAAAAGTGTTGAGTGTTTTGTGCGATCAGGCAGCTGTTCTAGTGTGAATTCATCCACTTCTGGAGACAAAGTCTCTACTGTTTGTCTCCTGTGTCTCATGTTGTGTTTGTGCACATGTGGTCAGAGATATGAACATGTTTTTTTGTTTGTTTTTGTCCTTTTTTTAAGAAAAGCGAGCTGAGCTGAAACACCTCCT